>OX401409.1:33396775-33559275 GCA_947846245.1 Cerastoderma edule
TATATCTTTTTGGTACGGTCATAAACGTTGTTGGAAAGCTCTTTATAATCTAGTCGTATGTTACTTGAGAAATCTATGTAGCCATTCCATCGGTAGAAGACAATCCATTTTAAATGATGAAAATTCCAATCTGTAAGATGGTCTTTTTAAACCTATCTACTAACTATCTTTTGTGAAAAATCTTGAACAACTGATATTAGTCACTTTTGATACCGCTTCATAAATGCATACATGGGACAAGTAAGTGTATCGAATGTGGATTATTTAAAGGTATTAACGTTTTACCAAATGCCAAACTTTTTACTGTTAAAAAATCGAAACAGTTTGCAGACGACATTGCAAAATGTGATGAAATTTAGAATAACTCTTCTGAAAGAACAGAAAACATTGTGGAAAAGGATACATTGCTCGTAAAGAGGAATGTCTCCTTTTTCGACAATGTTTTCCAGAGTCGTTAGCAACAAAATTGTCCAATGATCTTATTGTGTGGTAATGGGTTAAAGTGATTTCCGCTGCTCATGGGAACGGAACTTAAAACCGTTGTGTCAGGAAAAATACAGTGTAGCTTAAGTCGCATCAACAGGCGAATCACGTGACCAATCTTTACGATATTCGTCCGAATAAGATGGTCGCGCCCATGTACTTTTCTGTTTCACCTACTTTTGCCAATGATAGCCGTAGTGTGTAACCCGCATGAGTTGACCATTTTCTTTTCCATTTCTTTGGTACCTTGTAACCAATGCTTTATAACAGCGTCATGTCTAACACCCGGAAGAGAAGTCTCAGCCGACAGGCGAATACTTTAGGTCATTCGTACCTGTTAACTGAGATATTAGAGGCCCATAAAAGGAGATTAATGCTATAACAAACTATATTATTTGGTAAACTTTTTGACATATTCAAATAGTTATCACTAGAAAACACAATCATTACAATTTAGATGTGAAATTTAACCAGAAATAACCCAGATTAGCAAGTTTTATGATTCAGATTTCCTGATTCTTCACCTCTGACCTTGACAGTTGATACACCTATTTTTGAACTGACCAATCATAATTCGTTATTTTGAATATGTAAACAAACAGGTTGTTGATAAACATGATTGAATTGGAGACAACTATATTTCATGCACAAAACAATTTAATTTAAATGAGTCTATTTAATATGGTCTCAATGCATTCCTAAATTAATTCCCATTACTTTTATGAACATAATAAAATAACTCCATATATTTTTCCAGTCATTTATTTGCACTCCTCTCCTTTGATGTGCCTTTAATGATGTATTTAGCTGCCAGTATTGTTCAAAGGTATCACCAAAGTTCCTAACACACGGTAACGTTTTGGGTTTGCATTCTAACACCAAGTATTCTTTTACAAAATTTGATTTGATGCTTTTCAATGTTTGTACCCAAGACCTCTTCCCAAAAATGCAAAAGAAAAAATGCGACCACCCTATCAAAAGGTTAAAGTTTATAGTTTATTTCTTGAAGACTTTTCTTATACAGAGCAAATATACAACTTAAAGCTCTAAGAGCTTGGTCATTTAACGCGTTAACTACTTTTTGCATTGAACATTATTTTAATTGAAAATTAACTTCAAGATTACAAAAGCTATCAAGTATTTCTAATAACTCATTTTCGGTAAACCAACCAAAGTGTGACATCGCTATATTCCGAATTACGAATGGTGTTTTCTAAGAATATTTTTTTTCCGAGTTTATAAAAATATACTTTTCTTTTGTATGTGCATTTCAAAGCTTACATGTTAGATATTGGCCATATATGGTAAAATCTGAGAACGAGAAAACAATGAGAAAATGGTGTCGCGTGTTGCACTCAATCTGAACCAGTCTTTCGATTGCGTATACAGTAACTCACTAATTGATAAATCACAGTTAAATAAACCTAATATGTCGACTAATTAACGACTTAACGACACTATTACAAACACACGTACGTTCGATGACCTTGCTATTATTGCAAAAATAGTTCCTACGACAAAGGGGTCAGGGATGTTGCGATTAAGCATTTAGTTCAGAAAAAAAGGAACTTCTATTCTATTTGATTCAAATTGCAGTTTAATTAATTTGGAAATAGAAAAAAATAGCAATGGGCCAGCCCATGTGTCTTTCGAAATAATGTTGACGAATGTTTTCTTACGCTATCATACAATTCTACACGAACACCGTTTTCAAAAACGTCTGGTTATGTTTTCGTTTTATAAAGAATGTATAAGACTCCCGCCATCGAAAATTAAACATTTACTTGCCAGATCGGTACGATTTCATGGTTAGTTAACACAGGTCAATCTATTTGTCTCGAGCTTGCTATACAGGAATGTACAAGCCAAACTCGCACGAGTTCTTACACTGATTTAATTTATCCATTCATTGCATTGGTATTTGGACCTGGTCTGTATTGAAATCAAAAGCAGAATGCGGTATCAGTATGATAAATCACATGTACACTTTGAGGTTAAGATATTATATTAAAGAAAAGAGAGATAAGAAATTTATTTATTAATCCATTACCAAACCATAATGACATTTGACCAGTTTGATGCATATGACACTGGGAAATCGCTCCTAACGAGAATTCTCTCTTTTTCCCACAATTTGTCCGGCCCTATGATTCCTATCAGAAGATTATTTTTCAATTCATCACATTTTGAAATGTCGTCTGCAAACTCTTTCAATTTGGGGCAGTCGAAAAATTTGCGTTTGGGAAAGGGTTAAAGTGACTTGTGCATATACAATATATACAAATACATGGTAAAAGGATACTTTTTAGTAGTATAAATCGGTCACTTAAAAAAGTATATCTTTTCTTGTCGCAGTTGTTTTCCATGACGTATGTAGGAGATACAGAGGAGTGGTATGCAGTTTGGTGTTAACAAGTCAAACCCGATGATAGCACAGCACCGTCTTTTCTTACCCTGCTTCTCTCCAGACATCAACGCCATAAACTGAGACAATCAGGTGTAGTAGACATCGTTTTGACTGCAACAATTGTTTAGCATGATTTATCTCGGGTTCATACACTTTAAGGTGCTTTTTCACATATGAGACAATGTGCAAGTACAGAAAGGTCGCTGAACCAGTACAACGTTTGAGTTGTGGTATGATGTTTAATGCAAAAAGAAACCCTGATGATACCGTGTACAGATGTTATGCGATGGATTTCAAAACCGTTACAATGCCTTTGGATCGAAATATATACGTATACACTGTATACAGGCTGTACATATTTTAAAACATGAACCGACTTAGTTTACGTCCACTGTCTATTCTTAGTACACATTTACAACAGAAACGCTTCTATAATGTTTTAACGAAAGGAAATTATGCAATGCGCGGTTTTCGAATGTTAAGTCCCTCTTTTGTCAATGAAGAAACCCTTTCAATCACAGGTTCTCTTTGGTAACTTGGATCATACGAGAAATCATTTTGCACACAGAATCATAAACTCGAACCACTGTGAAGGAATGAACAATTGCTGTATTGTACTAATTAACATGTATCATATTTTCATGATTGTGTCTTCTTAAAAGCGTTCGGAAAATATATTTCGTTTAATATATTTATTAGTGTGTGTTGTTGGAACTGAACCGGAACCAACAAGCATTCCAAAGTGGGGGAATAATCTGAAAAGCTCTATGGGGTAAAAGAGGAGATAACTGCGTAAGAAAAAGCGATAGTACTTTTATGAACGTTCTAATATCTCTGGTCGTCAGTTGTTACAAGAAGGTCGGTATTGACCTTTACTTTTCGAAGCGTTGACTTCATAACCAATTTACCCCTTACCATATGCCAAATGTTCAACCGTCCATATTCTATAATTAAAAAGGTTAGCAGACAGCATTTCGAAATGTCATGAAATTGAAGAATACTCTCTTGATAGGGCAGAAAACATTGTGGGAAAAGGAGAAATTGCTCATTTAGAACAATTTCTCCTTTTCCCACAATAATCTCCAGAGACATCTGCAATAAACCGGTCAAATATCGTTATTGTTTGGTAATGGGTTAAAGCGACTGTCTCACAGATTGGGATTTTAATTTTTTTATCCCTTAGAATGCTGTGCAATTCTCTAAAAATATATGTTTGTGCCATCTGCTTTCCATAACCGTAAATATCTGCTAAATTCTGATGAGGAAAAATACTCAGAGTAGTAAACAGGTCAGATCACAGGCCATATGTCAATTTACTTGGCGGCTGGCCTGGATCAAATCTGTCTGCATAAGCATGACGTTTGTTCAAACAATATAAGGTTCTGACAGAACGTATCTCTTTTGCAGATGAAATGATGGGACAGTTCTATAAACATGATTATTGATAGGCTTTAGATCCACGCTCATAATCATTTGGAGAAAATGTAGCACATTTGTATTAGGTAATATGTTTATTTTTCAACCCTTCGAATGCTGGATGATTTTCTGAGATTGATTATTTGGTCGTCTGCTTTCCAAAACCTTACATATCTACTTGGCTTCGATGAAGAAAGATACTCAAAAAAGCAATCAGGTCAGATCACAGGCCAGACGTCAATCTACTTGGCGGCTGGCCTGGATCCAACCTGTTTGAATAAACATGAAATCGGTTCCAGCAATATGAGGGTCTAACAGAAAGTACTTCTTTTAGGGTTGAAATAACGGGACCATTCTATAAAACAAGATTATTGATAGGTTTCTAAGCCACGTTGTTAACCACTTGATGTGAATAAAGCACATGTGTGTTGCAGATAAAGTTTACCCTTTAAACGGTTTATTTTTGCAAACAAAGAAAAAGACAAATTTTATTGACATAAGCTAGTACAGCTTCTAGTCATATACAAAATACATATTTACAATTACTTTACATAACATGTTACCGTCGTCTCAAAAAACAAAATAAATAAAAACCGCCATGGAAGAAAGATTTTCGTAATGAAAATAAGAATAAGCATGATGTACCTGTATAAAAGTACACTATATAATCAGTAATCATGAAATTTATCATATGTTTCTAATTTAAAATGCATGTTTTATAGATTTTGATAAATCATAAATGATCTTTGGTCTTTTAATGATATGTAAGTTAACTAATGCAGAGCAATCAAAGGGACTGATGCGTATAAGATTATAAAAATGAATTGCATACCGTATACGAAAAAGATACGTTACTTTCTTGTTGCAAAGCTATCAAAGTAGGTGTCTGAATACGCGATAGGACGCAAATCGTGTCACGTGACGCTAATACTGTGCGTAATAGCCCAAACAGTGAATCTCTACCATCCAAGTTGTCCCTGAATGTTAATAACCCTTAAAATGCTGGGTAACTTACTACAAATAGATTTTTGTTGTCATCTGCTTTCCAAAATCTAAAGTATCTGCTTAATTTTGTTGAGGAAAGATTCCAAGAGTAGCAAACATGTTAGATCACTGGCCAGCCGCCAATTTACTTGGCGGCTGGCCTGGATCTAATCTGTTTGCATAGGTATCAAGTCGGTTCCAGCACCATACGGGTTAAAAGCACTAGTCCATGTGTCTAAATCACAGGAAGGGATATTTACAACTAATCATGTACATGGGTATGTTTTAATCAGTTTTGATTTAATGGTAATTGGTATTTACGAAACACAATCCACGATATGGTCTCTTTATAGCAAAACTCTAAATTAAAGCATTTTGTGATTATTACCTTCGTTTACGTGTTATTCTATATAGACACTATCTTTCAACTTGTAGGATTAAATAACTATTGGAATAAGGAGAGCAATACCTCCTTTTATGAAAATAATTCTTTTCAATATCCAAGTTTTGGTCAGTCAATGTGATTTCAATTCAAGCAAAATGCACTCGAGTTGTTATCACATGCTTATAAAGAAACTAATTTAGATACAGCTTAGCGTACAGATTAGCGCATGGCTACCCACCCACTTTGTTCAAGTCACTGAGTTTGATATATGTCTGATGGACTATTAATACGCAGACAAAATGCACCCTTTAATTAGCTCCAAAATTCGTATTAATTGCTGTTGAGACCAATGAAACAGTACATCGAACACAGTTCCTCCTTTTCTACGACACTTCCGTCTCTCAGGAACTACTTTTATTTCAACGGACCTTTTGTACTATCGATACGTGATATTTCACCGTTTTAGAAGGATTTCCTTCATCTGTTTGAATTGGACACTTCACAACTGTATAGCTTTTCAGTATCAAACAAAACTTGTGCACATTACAGACGATTCTAAGTAATGCCTTTCCTAACCAGTTGAATGGAGAGAATGCAAAATATTTATCATATTTTGTTGGCATAATATGATTAACCTCACAGTGTTTAAACTGACTTCATGCTTATACAAACAAGAATGCCGATGATTATACCATTTGTGAGCAGTTTAGATACCAATAGAAGACGGACATCGCATTTTAACCAAAGCATTGTTGACGTGATGTAAAACATATAAAAATATACAGAAATGGATAAACGATGGAAGAGAAGAAGAGGAGAAACAGTTTTATTGACATAAGTTTATACAGCTTTTAGTCATATACATGATATTGTTCAACAAACTAAACTTTAGATAGCTCGTGAGAATCCGTATGCAATGACCTTTTGTTCGGGTATTGTTGTTTGATAAAGACTAGTTGGTTATTCATTGAATAGCATTCATTACAATATGTGTTTCCGTAGATCGAATAGCCAATACGGGAACTCTCAAAAGGTCTCACCAAAGTGAATAAGTCAAAATGTAAGTTTGTTTAACAATACATAAGATGGATATATATATATATATATATATATACATGTATCAATGATAATAATAATAATAATAATAATAATAACAATATGTGACAATATATAATTTTGACAAACAATATACACAATTCGAAAGCCGTTTATGTCTTTTATTTAGCTTTAATGTGCAACAAAATAAAAACAAATATACACAGAAATAACCATAATATAATGCGCTTACAAGTTGACATTACGATTACAAGTTGTCTTATTTATTAATCGTTTGTTAAAAAAACCGCGATTGAATCTTGACGAAACACATAATGCATGGGCTTCGTTTTGGTACAAGGTACTGGTTTGTTTGCAAGGATATAACGTAGAAACACATTTTCAGTTTCTATCTATTTGCAATTGAAATGCCGTATTTTGCAAAGGTTTAAGCTTGCCTCATCTTATTTCCACAAGTACATCTACACCGACTGAACCACAAAAAAAAACGTCATGACTGACTCGGTGCATAACTCTGAGAGATTTACAAATCTCTGTTTTTCCAAACTGTTGATACATATGTCAAGGTTAACTAGAATGATGCCTGTATGTTTATCAATCCAATTTACTTTAATACGATGATTTGAAACAAGTAAAGTTGGAGCCATAAATAGCATAGACCCAGCGCACTTCGTGTTTACAATGGCTAGACTGGTAACATGTAGCCGAATTATACAGTGATAAAACAGTCATTACCTCTTCAACGCATTGAGTATTGAAATGTTATGGAATGCTAACTTGAAAACATCGTTACTGCGCTGAAACAATTTTGACCACTCAGGCTTGCTCGAAAAACAAAATACCGCTTTTCTAAAGCTATGAATGGTATGTGTGTGTGTATGAGCAAGCCAAATGATCTTACCTGTTGATTACACCCTAAGAATGCTGGGTAATTTTCAAAAATAGAATTCTGTGTCGCCAGCTTTCCTGAACCTAAAATATCTGCTCAGCTGTTATGAGGAAAGATACTCAAAGCAGCAAAAGGGTTAGATCACAGGCCTGGATCTAACCAGTTTGCATAAGCATGAAGTCAGTTAAAGCACTCTAAGGGTTAACGCACCACATGTGATGAACTGTGTGCGTTCTTAGAGTATGATATACACGTGTAATAGGATTTATGAATAACATCATGTGTTCATAGTTCGCAGAGCCTAAAAAACATTTTCATTTTTTTTTTTACAAAAGACCTTTAAACGTTGAAGTTGCTTTTGCGTTTCCATGTACGATAATGGGTTAAAGCGGGAATGTGTGATTTTCAATGCATGTTTTCCCTCTGTGAAATATCCAGTCAAATATCTCTGCGACGATCACATACCTTGCGAGAGCCGTGAAGTTACACACGAAGCTTTCAAATGAACCCCGGTCGTTAATTACAAAGGCATTGGAATCCGTCGACTTCGAATAGCCGGGAGTGTACTGTACAAGTAGTTCTGAAACATTGCGGACTGATAATTGCCATGGAAGTTAACAAAGTGTTCCGAAATGCATTTGCACCTCTGTAACCTTTTTGAGCGGGAATGTGTCTAAAAAACTGTGAAACAATTTTTATGCTTACTTTTTAAATCACTGTCAGCCAAACTTTACTATCAATGTATTGTTCTTTCGCCAAGGGTAAGTGGTTTTGGACCCATTACCAGACAAGAACGACATCTAGCCACTTCGTTGCATATGACTCTGAAAAACATTGCTGGAAAAGGAGAAATTGCTCGTAACGAACACTTTTTCGTTTTCCCCACAATATTTTCTACCAATTTCATCACATTTCGAAATTTCGTCTACAAACTCTCTCAATTTGGGACAGTCGAAAATTTAGCGTTTGGGATAGGGTCAAGGACATTCGGGAAATTTTTCGGACTTAAGCAGTCGTTTTTTAAGCACGTGTTGCGGAGATTGATGGGTGATTATTATCTTAAATCTTTATAAGTTTCTCCTTATAGCTTATACATAAAACATGAATTGGTTTCGTTTGGCTTATACAAAGGCTCGTATTACAACATCGTTTAGACAAATAAAGAAGGATACATTCAAATATTTCAACCACACATCTAAATACAATACTTTTAACAACATTTATACTCGATTTAACGTTAAAAGCTACATAAACAACAAAATGTATTTCACCATGTTTTTATTTCTTTTGGCACCCTTACCCACGTTCCGGAAGTTGATCATTCTGACATAACAAAGTTCCAGAAAAAGTTGCTTTGCTATTTTTCGTCTTTCCTTCTTTTTGGACTCGTGACGTGTTTCCAAGTACGATACTAGGTTAAACGTTTACCAAACAATAACCACAATAAACCACTTTGTTGCACACTACTCTGGAAAACAGTGTGAGAAAAGGAGAAACTGCTTGTAACAAGCAATTTCTCCTTTTCCCGCAATATTTTCAGCCCGATCAGAAGATTTCTTTCCAATATCATCACATTTTAAAATGTCATTTGTGGCCGCCATTTGCAATCTGTTTCATATCGTAAACACTGTTCACGGATCAACCCGCCTGAACGTGATTATTTTTTATTTGCGACGTACGTTGCATGTATGTATGCTGTTCAGTGTACAATGCTATCTATTTCATGATATTTAGTATTTTATTTACATTATTAACGCTGGGGGTCGTGTTACAATTTCTTTTCAAGTGCACAGGTAATTGACTTAAGATACTTGAATTCCAGGTCAAGAATGTTGAATGAACGCGTATCACTGTTTACTGTCAATCAAACGCAGTGTGTGGTTACATTGCAGGTGGATACCTATACCACTCAACACAGACCGTTGATATTGTGATTATGAGATACTGACAGTTCACTTTGGTCCAGCAAAGCCCTTTAACAATCACTGTTTTAGACGTGACTTGATTGTAAACAATGAAGTCAAATAATGGTAGAATGCACAATTCGTGAAAGTAGCACATCGAAACATCATTAATAAATAGTGCATGAGCTATTTTGCCCTGATAGTGCAGTGTTTCGCTATATTTAAACATATTATTTAATAATTATAACTCATTTTACCCAGTGTTTCATCTTTTAGCGCTCCTATGCTTTTTAACGAATTAATTTCGCTATCGATGACTGCTTCTTGTAAACTTAGCCAGAACTCGCGCTGACTTGTAAACAAGTCCCAGCATTCAGACATTGTCGCTTGCAGGGTTCGAACCCAGGGCCCTTGGTACAAGAGACCGGCTCTATCAATGCAAATCTGTCATCCACTTTTTGAGCTTTGGTAACCATCCATTATAACAAATGCGTTACTTGCGTGTCATCTAGAGCAACGTGTTCTTTCGTTCACAATTGCTTCTTAAGACTTTTGTACCGGATGCCTCATCGAGTTTTTGTTCTTTCATTTTTTCCTTCGTTCACAATTGTCTCTAAGTGATGTATCATGGAGTAAGGGGTATCAAGACCACAAGGGGTGGCTTGTGTCGCCAAAAGATTATTCGTCCCGTTGTTGTACCACATACCTGTGGGCGCTGTCCTGTAAAAGAAAGGGGTTGTCTACAACCCTTGGAAAAGTGTCACCTCGGATTAGGCTGGGCAATATGCCCAGTCTTATCCGAGGTAACACTTAACATATATTATATATGTACCATAAACCAATATTTAACTTTTTAACAACCTTTCCAGCTTGATTGAGGATGCTTGAGAGTGATGTAAGCTATAGAAAGTTGCAAACTCGCCCATGCATATACTGTTCAATGCCTGACTTTGGATGACACCGTGTTATGATTATCTAACTGGCTTATCAAAATGCAGTTAACATTCTTTACCCCCAATAAATTTTGGGTGACAAGCAATTTTCACCACAATAAATGTCTGTCGAAGTAAATATGATTCCCTATAGATTTCAACTCTACCATCCGTCTAAGTATGTGCTTTCCCTTTTATGTATTTTGAAGACTTTTCCGGGGTATCATTATTGTTTTCCATCCCACATCCGTGTTCTACTAAGTTGTTTCTTGAAAAATGCGAACTATACACCAGAGGTCGGAAATTAAGATCTCTAAGAGCCACTCCTTTTTGGTTTACTATGACCAGGAAGTGCTCGGTTACAGGTGCGACCCAAGATAACCAAAATGCATTGTGACATCTCTGCAAACTGGGAAAGCGTTTCCGGATACGAAACACAGCGGAACCACTAAATGGCTACTCAATTGTTTTACCCTAGTTTATTGTTTTACATTCATAGAAACCATTTATGGTATCAGACATAGTCTTAACTCTTAAAGTGCTGGGACCGACTTCATGCTTGTGCAAACAGATTAGATCCAGTTCAGTCGCTCATTTTACTTGACAGCTGGCCTAGATCTAACATGTTTGCATAAGCATGGTTCCAGCACTATAAGGATCAAAGTAAAAACGAAATACTTCTTCTTCAGATGCGGATGCTCTACATGCACTGTAAGTGATACAAAGTTGGGATGTGGGTTAACCCTTTCCCAAACAAAAACGACATTTGACCACTTTGTTGCAGAGGACTTTGGAGAACATTGTGGAAAAAGGACAAATTGCTCGTAACGAGCAATTTTACATTTTCCCACAATGTTTTCTGCCCTATCAGAAATTGTTTTCCATTTTCATCACATTTTAAAATATCGTCTGCATAATCTTTCAATTTGGGACAGTCGAAAGTTTGTTGTTTGGGAAAAGGTTAAGAATTGTATCATCATACTTACCGATAATGGTATCATCGTGGATTGCAAAATGACTTCCTGTGTGGGGAAAGCTAAAGTCCCACAACCCTTGTTTCTGCTCTGATCAGTATATGTTAAAAACGAGAAAAGAGAACAAGGTCCGAGCAAAGAAAAATAAAAAAAAATCACTCACACACACAAGTGAAAAATTAAAGAAGCTTAGACGAATAAATAGAACAAATTACACGTTAAAGGAAATGCAGCAAAATTAAGCTCGAGAAAGTGCATGTTCCGAGCAAAATTTCATCTGTCGCAATAATAATAATAATCGCCGTCTTTTGAATATCATGTTTTTCAAGAAAAGGGTTGAATATATCAGGATATGACAATATATCCTCACAATCTATTTCATACCACCCGTGATCTTTGTTTATGTCTGCATGTCAGATTGCCTTTCCCTTTATAAGATCTGCGTTACTCAAATGTACCTCATTCAAAAGAAAATTGGTATTAGTCTTCGAATCGACATGTATGCCTTTCTTATTCTAGAAAGCGAACATAGGAATGATTTCCTTTGCCCCTGCCATGCTCTTAAAGGCCCATGAAAGGAGATTAATACGGAATCAAACTCTATTATTTGGTAAACCTTTGGTCAGATTCAAATAGTTATCATCAAAAAAGCACATTTCCACAACTTAAACGTGACAGCCAATTTCAAGCAAAAAATTCCTAATGTTAAAGGATTTATTGAATAGGGTTTCACAAAAGTAATCAATTAACTCTCATGATTTTAATTAAACTAATAAATGAACTCCTTAAAACTTTTCAGTAATTTATTTGTACTCATATCCTTACATGTGCCTTTAATATATAGTAGGTCCTTTTGAAAGCATAGTTCCTAGTTAGCTCTCTCATGCAGCTCATAGGAAACCATGACTGTACATTCCTTTCCTACCATTGATACCACTTCACCCCCATATGTTTTTGTTTTTGGTTGCATTTACTATGTAATTCGCAGATTGAATTGGTAAATAATTGCTTTAGCCCTTAGAATGCTGGGTAATTTTCAGAAAATATGTTTTTGACGTCTGCTATCCAAAACCAAAAATATTTCATTAATCTTGATGAGGAAAGATACTCAGAGTAGCAAACAGGTTGGATCACAGGTCAGCCGCAAATTTACTTGGCGGCCGGCCTTGATCAAAACTGTTTGCATAAGCATGGAGTCGGTTCCAGCACTTTAAGGGGTAACAGGCAAATATCCTGGTAGGGTAAAAAATCAAACCCCGTATTGACGATAATAATTCTTAACCCTTTCCAAATAATAACGACATTTGACTACTTTATTGCAGACGACTTTCGAAAACATTGTGGGAAAAGGAGAAATTGCTCGTGAAGAGCAATTTTTCCTTTTCCCACAATGTTTTCTGCTATATCGAAAGAATATTTTGCAATTTCATCACATTTTTAAATGTCGTCTGCAAACTCTTTCAATTTGGGGCAGTCCAAAAATTGTTGTTTGGGAGAGGGTTACGTCAACGACCACCAAGGGCGCAAGCTCGTAAACATAGAACCCTTTACAGAAGTATCATATCAGCCATAATCATTAACTGTGAATTAAATTAAAGGAATACAACATGACACTTTCGTTTTGGAAATGAACACGATTTCTAATTATTGTTTTAATTGTTGTTGTTGTTGTTTTTCTATTTTTTTTCCTGGGAAAATCCTGCATTGGCAATTATTTATAACTTTGTTAATGACATGTGTTTAGCCATATCTTATTGGATGTTAGTTTAATTGAGTATCAATCGAGAAATGATTAACTTCGAGTGGGGTATCTTATGTCGGGGTTTACCCCCTAAATGGATACACTATTTGAAGTATCATTGTTGTATTACAATGGTACTTATATTTCACGGCAATAATATTGACCTACAGTAAAGATATTGTTTAAACGATAAAAGTTGACGTGTAAAAGGAACATGGAAACGATTTCTCTCTTTGAAAGAGCTGTCTGACAGATTGAGATTGTAAAATGACATCACATTAACATAATGATGGGATCATTGGTATACTTTGTGCTTATTTCAACCCGTAGACTGCAGGGTGATTTTCTTCGAATAAATTTTTGTGTCGTCTGCTTTCACGTATGCTTTCGAAAACCTTAGTTATCGGCTTAATTTTGATTAGGAAATATATTAATAGTGGCAAACAGATGAGATCACAGACTAGCCCCCAATTTACTTGGTGGCTGACCTTGATCTTACCTGTCTGCATAAGCATGAAGTCGGTTCAAGTACTTTAAGGGCTAATGGTCCTGTGTTTGAGATAAAACTTAAGTTTGTTTTTTCGGATTTAGTAAACCTTAAAGCGCAAGAATATGTAGGTTTTTTTTAAACGAACTAAATTGTCTCAGTCCCACTCTCTACACAACCATTTCAAGTCATTAATACATATCTGGAACTAAACAAAAGGGAGTAGCTAAGAATAACCCAATGTGCGTTATGTCAAGATTTCAATGGGTATTTCTACCTCATCCAATGGATAGGTTCCTTCCCTTTTAAATGGTACCTACTTTAACAAATCAAAACGGACGACATGGTATTGTAAAATAGTGTTTGTCCCTTAGGAAAAAGGGGGGAAATAGAGACTGAATAATCGAGAGCATCTTCACGATTTTTTACCAATGTTTTAACTTCAACGGTGCCCTATTCCACCGACACCCTTTTAAAGTAAAGACATTTTGCTTATCTAAGGATTTTAAGAAATGTTTGCTAACTCGATAAAATGTCCATGTATCGTCAAACGACAAACGATATGATTATACAATCCGGACGTTTAGTTTTAGATTGTGAACAAACGATGATTTATGAGTAATTGTAAACTAAATGCATCGCTGATGATACCGCCCTTTCATGTTGGTATTCGAAGAAAGAATTGCAGACGTCGCGTTTTTCGTACAATCCTATACTATGTACGTCAGCATATCTACACCTAAAGTTCTCCCATCTGTGAATAGTCTTTTTATCCCTTCCCTAAAGTATTGTATAAGTAAGTTGTCTGTGACATACGTTTACAATAACGGAAATAGTTAGGTTTAATTTAAACCATATCCGGTATTTCGTACTTGCCTGTTTTGTGAGTTCGTTCTAAACCCATAGAATGCTTGGTACTTTTCTAGAAATAGACTTTTGTGTCGTCTCCTTTCCATAAACTTAGATATTTGCTTAATTTTGATGAGGAAATATAAGATACTCAGACTTGCAAACAGGTTAGATCACAGGCCAGTCGCCAATTTACTTGGCGGCTGGCATGGATCTGACCTGTTAGCCTTAGCATGAAGCCGGTTTCCAGCACTATAAGGGTTAAACATTGTTAGATTGTGTCAATCGATCTTAACTCATCGAGTTTATACAATGAAGACACCCAAGCAATTCTATGAAAGCTGTCATACTTTCTTCTTGTGAGACTATTTTCGTTGTACTTTCGTTTTCAAAGGAAAATGTCAAATGCAATATCTAAAGAGTCACAGTATTTGAATCATGTTACAGTGTTACCATTGCGGATAACCCATTTACGTTGGATTACATTTACTCTATGGTTATCTCTGCGTTTTATACAGCTGTCTGTTTCAACTGCAATAAAGTGTAATAGTATAGCGTTATGGATTCAAAAATCGATAAAAAATCCTAATAAGATACGATAGCTTTTGAAAACGTACCTTGGGATAAAGCAACAATGTATCTTATTCCGTCACCCAGTCTACCAAAGCAGTGATCCTTTGCGGTTTTATTTTTGTCTCAGCATTTAGGGTTTGGTTTAAACTTATTGATTTTACATCGATTGTGACGGAAGCTTGAAGCTCCTTTAATTCACTTTCGGTGACTGCTTCGTGGATACTACACCAGTATTGGCGACAACCTGTGGGTTAATCCCGGCAATTTACGGGCTTTACATGTCATTTACTTACGACTTTGACTATTGTTATATTATCATATTTTAGAAAGAGATTGACGCGTTTATTCCCCCTCCCTTCAATATGTCGTCATCCATTATCGGAAAGCCATGCCTCAGGAATTTCGAGGTGGATAGGTGCTTTCAAATCTTTGCACCAGGAACTTTATCGCTCATTTACAAAACAACACATTTTAGACTGTCCAAACCTCAAAGGGTTTGCAGAAGACACTTCAAAATGTGATGTAGTTGGAAAATTTCTCCTTTTCCCGTAATGTTTTCTAAAGTCGTCTGCAACAAAATGGTCAAACGTCGTTGTTGTTTGGGAAAGGATTAAGGTCAATTGATTACTGTCAATTATAGGTAATAATGAGGTATCAAGTAATCACACAATAAAAGTCGTGTGACATAGTAAGACAAACGGGTGGTGGACACACCGCGTATCACGTGTTTTTGTACCACGCGATACCCCGTGATAAGCGCAAGTTGCAACACAAGTTGCAAAAAAAAAAATATCTGAATCCGAAGGTCAGGTATTAAGATACAGTAACTGTCGATCGAACATCATCAGTTATACATGATTTCAACATTTAGCTTCCAAGACATGGTCGTTAACATTCTAAATTCAAACTTCAATTGAACACACAAACTAATTGTATTCGGAATATACAGAATATTTACTATATCAAGGAAGTAATCGATATTGTGTGGGCAAAAGGATTTGGTTTGAAGCCTACCATTTCAGTGCAAACATAAGAGATATTCAAAAGAAGTTTGCAACTAAATCTTAATTCTGTTAATTAGAATTATGTTAATATTCCTAGATCAAGATATATACGTCGATGTTAAGTTAGTCCGAATGATCCAAACGTAGATATTTTTCTAGAATGGTCTCTACCCAATGAAAGACTTGGGAGCTAACATTGGCTTCTGCTGACCGGACAAGTTCACAACACCGATTGTGTGAAGAAAAAAAAGAAATAAATGCATTACTTTATAACTGATTTAGGAGATGGAATTTGTATTTGATGTAAACAGGACATTAATCGTGTCTCTATGTCTTTGAAATGACCATTTACCAGTCTAACTATTTGATTCTGACGAAATAATGTCATTGGTAACCCATAACGTCCTAATACGTTTTCATTATATGTAAGTATATGTTATGGTGTTTGTTAGATAAGAAAGTGTATTGACAATTGTTTGGAAAAAAGGATGACCAAACCAACTCATATGCTTTATAGAGCCTTTTATTCTGCATTCATAGGAATAGAGTACACGAAACCAGCACTAAGAAGCCTTGATTTAATAGCTGTTAATCATTACTGACTGCGTTTTTGTCATAAATGACTTTTCCTTTAACAAAAGGCATTTGTTTATAAACCACGTAAGGTATGCTGCTACAAAACAAAAGAAGGATGATTTCACTTATTCCTGTACAAATCGCCTAAACATCTACTCGTTTTCAACATATATGTAAAGTGATATTATGAAACCGTTTTGACCTCTCAATTTGACCATACGTTCTCTCTAAGTTGGTTTTTTCCAAGAGTGAATGGTTTTCATTAATACGTTTTCAATTGCTATTAATTGGGAAGAATCACTGATAAAGATTGTGAAAGGTGCTTTCGAAAACTTGCGTCAGAAACATATCACTTAAAATAGACAACACAAAAAACTGCTACTTTTGTGTTTGCTTGTGATTTCGCGGTACTATGCGAGTCCTTGTCCGAACATCAATTAGACCAAACGTTCTCTCTAAGTTGTCATTTTACAATTTTGAATTGTTTCGATTCATAAATTTGCAATTGCTATTAATGGGAAGATTTAATGATCAGTGGGAAGGTGTTGTGAAAGACTTGCGTCAGAAGCGTATCACTTAA
This sequence comes from Cerastoderma edule, assembly GCA_947846245.1. Taxonomy (NCBI): domain Eukaryota; kingdom Metazoa; phylum Mollusca; class Bivalvia; order Cardiida; family Cardiidae; genus Cerastoderma; species Cerastoderma edule. The sequence goes on from OX401409.1 coordinate 33,414,016, forward strand.
ATTAGACAACAGGGGCCCGTTTTACTAAACAGGTTACGCTTAAGATTTGCGTAAGTCTAAAACAACAAGTCCTTTTATTTCAATATTTGGCAAAGCAATATTACAAAGTAACACATCATTGGAATCGTCTCTCCGAGACGCTTCCAATGACGTGTCACATTGCAATATTGTACTTTCATTGAAGATATTATCCATGTTAATCAATTATGACTTACGCAAACATTTTCCGTAAGTTGTTTAGTAAAACGGGCCCTAGAAGAGATTCTACCTTTGTGTTTGCATATGCATTCCTGGTACTGTTTTTAGTCGACTCGTCGGTAAGACTTCCATTTTTGAGATCGTTGTTTCTTCAGTTATATGCATTCAATGTAGCACGAATATAATAAGACGACTATATGCTGTACTATTATTTCTATATTATTTTAATAGTCAATCAAACAAAATAAAATAGCCCATGTACATGTATATAATATATACATGTACATGGGCTATTTTATTTTGTTTGATTGACTATATATGTATACATGTGTGTTAAGTGAATTTAGAGGCTATACTGTATTTCGCAGTTCGCAATTAAAACGCAGCCAGCTTCCTTATTGCATTTACATTATGGCATTGGTTGATGACTTTGCCTGCCGAGTTTTCATTATGTGCAAGTAACAATTTTTATAAGACATGGAAGCTGATTGTCATTTGTTTGTTCTTTATCTATCGCACTCTCCCTATTTCTCTCTTACTCAATATGGCTTTTTTCAATTTGAATGTTATATTCATTATTATCCGTATTGCATTTTTAATCCTGGGGTCGAAATTCATATTTGTTCGGTTTTGAAACAAAGAATGACCAAACCAACGCATATGCTTCACAAAGCCTTTTACCTTGCATTCATAGGAAAGGCGTACACGGGACCCGCTCTTGCAAGCCTAGATCCGATAATTTTCCAGTCAAACTATTTGGTACGGAGAAAGCAGTGCCATTGATTTACAATCCTGCCTAACACGTTTTAATTGTGTGCGACTTTGATAGTTTTGGGTTGAGAGAAGTTAGGTAAGGTAGACTACTACAAAACTAAGAGGATAATTAAAATCATTTCTGTAAAATTTCCTTTACACCTAGGTACTCATTTCTGTACATGACAACCGATTAGACTTTTCATTTGAACCAAATGTTCACTCTAAGTGGGTTTTTAACTAGAGTGAATTGTTTTCATTCATGAATTTTCAATCGCTATCAATTGGGAAGATTCAACGATAAAGAGTGGAAAAGGTGCGGTGCAATGGAACACTTGCGTCAGAAACGTATCACTTAAACTAGACAACAGAAAACTGCTACGTTTGTGTTTGCTTGTGCTTTTATGGTACAATGCGAGTCCTTGACAAAACCTCAGTTTGACCAAATGTTTTCACTAAGTTGTCATTTTATAATAGCTAATCGAGGTAATCAATACATTTGCAATTGCTATCAACTGGGATAATTCACTGATAAAGATTGGGGAACAAGCAATCGATGAATTGCGACAGAAACATAGCTCTTGAACTAGACAACATAAAAACTGCTACGTTTGTGTTTGCTTGTCCATTTAAAGTACTATGCGATCCCTGGACAAAAACTCTTTGAGTCGAGTTGTCAATAAGACGTCCTTTTCTGAGCTTGGTCTTTCTTCAAGTAAATGCATTTAATGTAATGCGAATAGATAAGGATTATATGCTGTACATTTTTATCGATATGACTCTAAAAGTCGATCAAACGAAGGAAATTAATCCATATACGTATGAAGTTAATTACGAGGCTATCACGTAATTCGCAGTTAGCAATTAAAACGCCATTATCTTCATTATTTCTGAAATGTCATAAACTTGGTTGATAATCAAGAGTAAATATTTCTAATAAATACATTTGCAATTGCTATCAATTGGGAAGATTTAGTGATAAAGAGTGGGAAGGTGCTATCAAAGATTTGCGTCAGAAAAGTATCACTTTAATAAGACAACGAAAAACTGCTAAGTTTGTGTTTTGCATGTTTTCAATGTATTCAAAGTACTATGCGAGTCTTTTGCAAAAACCTCTATAAACGACCCGACATTCAGTTAAATGCATTCAATGTAACACGAAAAGGTAAGGATCAAACGCTGTACTATTTTGTCGACATTATCATAATAGCCAAACATAGGAAATAGACTTACCCATATGTGTGTGAAGTGATTTGTGAGGCCATCAGGTAACTAGCAGTTCGCAGTTGGAACATCAGCTTCCTAATTGCTTTAGCGTTATGACATTGGTTGATAATCTGGCCAGTCATGTTTCCATTATGTGCGAAATACGTACACGACCTACCTCTTGGAAGCCTAGATTGAATGGTTGTTAATCATTACTGGTTTCGTTTTCTGAGTCCAATGACTTTTCAATTCAAAACAGGCACTTATGAATCAAATTCACAGACGAAGAGAAAGATTTGAATAATTCTAGTACAGTTTCCTTTACATCTACTCGTTTTCAACACATACATAAACTGATTTTATGCAACCATTTTGACTTCTTAATTTGACTAAATGTTCGCTCTGAGTGGGCATTTATCAAATGGAATCGTTTTCATGTAGACATTTGCAATAGATGCAAAAAGCAATCAGTTGGGAAGATTCAATGATACTCATATGGTAGAAAGGGTTGAATATCTACGCGTCCATCACTCTACACACCCACATTGTAATATGCTAAATCGTTTAACATGTATTCACTGATTCCCTATTATGCAAATTTGTAACTAATCTAATTCAAATTAACAGAATATTAACAACATATCATGAGGACAATTTCTAATCAATGCCTGGTTAGAGGCAAATTGTCGTTCAGATTCACAATCATCTGTCAATAGATGTAAGTCAAAATGACAGATGTTTCAGAAGGACAAAGGTTTCCCACATTGTTTTCCAGAGTCATCTTTAACACCATGGTCAAATGTCGTTATTATTTGGTAATGGGTTAAAGTGGTCCGTTAAAAAATTACGATTTGAAAAAGCTTTCAAGTAAACAAACTAGCACAGTTGAAGAACCTTATCGACGGACACAAGTGCATGTTCACCCTTAAAGAGTGGGAAAGGTGCTACCAGAGACTTGCGTCAGAAACGCATCACTTGAAATAGACAACTAAGAAAACTGCTACTTTTGTGTTTGCAAGTGCTTACCAAGCACCGTTAGACCCCTGGATAAAGCCCCAATAAGTCTACGCGGCACTAATATGCCAACTTGAGGGTTCGGTCTTTCTGCAGTTGATTGCAATATCAAACAGCCACCTTACTTTAACAAAATCGAATTGTGAACTGCAATTGTCAGTTTTCGTCACACCGAGTTGTTATGCGCCCAAATTCTATGTTACAATTTACCGAACGCCAAATTCTCGACTGAAAGAGTTTGCATACGGTATTTCAAAATGTGATAAAATTGAAAACTAATCTTCTGATAGGGCAGAAAACATTGTGGGGGAAGAGGGAATTGTTCGTTAAGAGCAATTTCTCCTTTTCCCACAATGTTTTCGAAAGTCATTTGCAGCAGACTGGTCAAATGTCGTAATTGTTTGGTAATGGGCTAATGGTATTAAAGAGAACTTATTAATGCCTGGTTAGAGGCAAATTGTCTATCAGATTCACACTCATCTGCCAATAGATGTAGATCAAAATGACACACATGCATAATGTGCCATTGTAAAATCATTACGGTCGTTAATCCTTAGAATGCTGGGTCACTTTCCAAGAAAACATTTTTATGTCGTCTGCTTTCCAAAACCTTAAATACATTCCTAAGTTTGTTGAGGAAATATTCTAAGAGTAGTAAAAAGCTACGATCACAAGTCAGCAACCAAATTACTAGGATATCGGGCTGGATCGGCCTGGATCGAACCTGTTTGCATAAACATGAATCAGTTCAAGCACTATAAGGTATAAGAAAACTATCATTTACACTAATACGATTTATTTATTCACATACATATCATAAATTTTCAGCTTGTTTGCAATGGGAATAAGCTGTTCGTGATTGGACTGCAACCTGCAAATTCCTTACTAATTTGTTAATTCATCAACAGGAAATAGTTTTATCAGCAGTTTGCCAATGTGAACAGAAAGGTATTTCTCATCGAAATGCCCAAAGGAGCATATTGATTCCAATATTGATGATAACGGCGTTTGATTACAATTGATTCGGCTTGTCTTACATCTACTAAAAAAACCTATTCCAGAAAATACGAGTGGTGAAGATTCTACCAAATACAAACGCCTTCAAACGTAACGTCATTTTATATTGTGAGCTTTTAAGTTTGGCATTACGACGAAAGAATTCTATGTTCATTGTTAGTTGTTTGTTTACAGATATGAGGGAATTTGGGGTTGGTATGCAATTTCTTTAAAACTATAAAAATACTAAACTATTATACGATACGCATTAGAGAACAGCAATTTGAATCAAATACATTTCGTTTTTAGGTTTTTCTAAAGACTGTACACAGAGAATCAATACGTATCATGATTATCCAAAGGCGTTTAACAGTAAAACATTAATCTACACTGTACCGCACACAGGTTGTACATTGCAGACAGGTAAATTGGCGGCTGGCCTGTGTTCTAAACTGTTTGCTACTCTGAGTGTCTTTCATCATTAAAATTAAGCAACCGTTTAAAGTTATCGAAGGCAGACGGCACATAAACCTAACTTTAGAACATTACCCATCATTCATAAGTTTAATATCGAAAGACTGGTTGATTACGAAGGTTTATTGAACATGTACTTTATTTTTCTAGATAATACCAATGCCTTGATAGAATATGCCTTATGAGTACGACAGACAGACAGACAGATAATACATTTAGCGTTTTTATGACCATGAACCGGCCCCTATGAGATTTTTACCAAATTTTAACTTACGAACGTTGTGGCCTGCAGTACGAAATTGAAACGAAGACAAGGATACCAAAAATAGGGCATCCTCAAACATTTTACTTAATGGGGTTACGATGAATATTTGATTTCTTAAATTGCTCTCACAAAATAATGTAATTGGACGTGAGCAAACTGAATAATACATTAATGCAATTATGCATCAGAAGGAAACATGCAGCTTACATGACAACATCGTCTTTGATGGCGCTTAATCTGTCCATGCACAGAGAGAGAAAAGTAACACAGCACAACTAATGAAGCAGGATAGCATGCGACCTCTTTTTAATGGTTGTGTTCAGGTTCACATTTTACCCAAAGTGAGCAAAAATGCCTTCCCTAATGCCAAAATGTGTTCATTCTGCACTGTACAATATTCCTCACAGGTCATCAACGTTACCAAACTTATAAAATTGCCCGTAAGCCCTTAAAGTGCTCATGCTTATGCAAACAGGTTAGATCAAGACAAAGTAAATTGGCGGCTGTCCTTCGATCTAATATGCCTGCTACTGTGAATACCTTTCCTCACCATCCTAAGGGTTATAAATACCCAGTATTCTAAGGGTTATAAATACCCAGTTTTCTAAGAGTTATAAATACCCAGTATTCTAAGGGTTATAAATACCCAGTTTTCTAAGGGTTATAAATACCAAGTATTCTAAGGGTTATAAATACCCAGTATTCTAAGAGTTATAAATAGCCAGTATTCTAAGGGTTATAAATAGCCAGTATTCTAAGAGTTATAAATACCCAGTATTCTAAGAGTTATAAATAGCCAGTATTCTAAGGGTTATAAATAGCCAGTATTCTAAGAGTTATAAATAGCCAGTATTCTAAGGGTTATAAATAGCCAGTATTCTAAGAGTTATAAATAGCCAGTATTCTAAGAGTTATAAATAGCCAGTATTCTAAGGGTTATAAATACCCAGTATTCTAAGGGTTAAAAATACCCAGTATTCTATGGGTTATTATAGCCAGTATTCTAAGGGTTATAAATAGCCAGTATTCTATGGGTTATAAATAGCCAGTATTCTAAGGGTTATTTATACCCAGTATTCTAAGGGTTATAAATAGCCAGTATTCTAAGGGTTATAAATACCCAGTATTCTAAGGGTTATAAATACCCAGTATTCTAAGGGTTATAAATACCCAGTATTCTAAGGGTTATAAATACCCAGTATTCTAAGGGTTATACATACCAAGTATTCTAAGGGTTATAAATACCCAGTATTCTAAGGGTTATAAATACCCAGTATTCTAAGGGTTTTAAATACCCAGTATTCTAAGGGTTATAGCAAAATTTGGGCAACATCACATTCGAACTCCTTACAACTGCAACATCTCTCGACGCATTTACATCAATAATCTTTCTAAATCTCATCTAAAGTTTACTTGGAAATGTATTAGATATAGTTTCAAGTATATGCAGTGGAATAAAACTTTAAATGGAAAACATAGTTTTCGGGATGAAAAGGGGGCTAATCTATATTAGTTAAGTCCCTCCTTTAAATAAACGTTTTAAATGTGGGCAAGACAACTAGCCAAGAGAATTCCAAAAAACCTCTCCAGAATGGTTTCGACTAGAGAACATTATCTAAGATGACTTTCAACTCTCACAGTTGAGTAACACTTGTTGTTGTTGTTGTTGTTGTTTGTCACAAGCAAACTGGCCATTTTATTTCCAAGTACAGATCACCCGCATATAAAGGTTTTCATAAAACGGGAGTATTTGTGCAAAAATCAAATTTCTAGTTATTGCGTAACGACAGGCCAACCAATATTGCAAATAAGCGGTTTTTTCTTAAAGTACTGAATAACTTGTTTGTTGCAATTCCTGTCAAAGCAAATGTTTGGAGTTGGTTTCAACTTTCGTGAACAACACGCTGACAGTTTGAATGCCACCTTCCAACCCTTAGGAAGCTGGGTAATTTTCTTAAATCTTTGACACCTGCTTAATTCTGATGAGATAAAAATCTTCAGAGAAGCAACCATGTTAGATCACAGGCCAGCCGCCAATTTGCTTGGCGGATGGCCTCGATCCAACCAGTTTGCATAAGTATGAAGTCGGTTCCAGCACTATAGGGGTTAAACTTCCTGTTCAGGGGCCCGTTTTACTAAACAACTTACGGAAAATGTTTGCGTAAGTCATTATTGATTAACATTGATAATATCTTCAATGAAAGTACAATATTGCAATGTGACACGTCATTGGAAGCGTCTCGGAGAGACGATTCCAATGATGTGTTACTTTGCAATATTGCTTCGCCAACTATTGAAATAAAAGGACTTGTTGTTTTAGACTTACGCAAATCTTAAGCGTAAACTGTTTAGTAAAACGGGCCCCAGAAGTCACGTTATAAACTTATTTATTCCAGTCTTATCGTTCTAAATTAATTAACCATTTGAGGTCTTGTAACTATATTTCATAATACGTGCAAAAATCGAAGCATCTTTTGTAGAAACATGTAGATGCCACGGTGCCAAAAAAGAAGCATAGTGTATAAATGCAACTTTCCATCATAGCATCGCTTTCTTTTGAAATATCTGTAAGACTTTATTGTTGACTTTCCATTCTTTTGTTTATCAACTGCTATTCCTGTTTATTTTGAACCATTTACCACTTTCTATGTCAAACAAGTCAAACGCTATTGTTTGTTAATATACTTATGTCACGAACTATTAGCGCTTATTAACAATATTACATCACGTACGTCATTCATTAATCAACGAGAACAGATAGGAGTTCAATTGCTAGGCCGTCGGGTATTTCAAGTGCTACGAGAGAAATATTTATCTGATTGTATTAAACTATTGATATTCATAAAGGACTTATCTTGAATATAACACGAAAGGGTCGAAGTCGCCTAGTTGCAAATAAGACATGGGTCACTTTGAACATAACCAAATAACCTGACCATATACCTACTGGTAAGAGACATCATGCCTTTTGTTTGGTTGTTCAATACCCCAAATTGCATGTATGGACATATACATGTAAAATTATATCATATTATATTTTAGACTGCCCACAGCATAAAGGCATTCTTACCCAATTTTTAAAATGGAGTCTTTGAGGAATTATGTGTATTCTTTCATTTGATGTATTGAATTGTATAATTCTGCATGATTTAATAAAACAATTCTGTTCTTCCCGTTTTGGTTAATAGTACTGTTTAACCCCCTAAAAACCCGACGAAATAAAGTTAAATGAATAAGATAATATTTAACCTCATTTTACTCGGCTTTTACAGTGTTGATCTGTTATTGTACCGGCTATCAAGATACAATAGTGTCATAGGGCGCAGCCATTCCAATCTATACGCTGTTAGTCTTTTCGATTCTGAAAATGTCTACAAAGTTGTGCACATCTTTTAAGACAGACACTAGAATCAATAGATTATCTTTGAAGTATGAATAGGATTTTGAAGATTATAGGGAGAAAATAGTCGGGTGTTGTCATAGAACAGTAGAATAGCACTATACCGCGTGAAGGATGCTAAAAGACTACTGGACGCCAGCACTATACCGCGTGAAGGATGCTAAAAGACTACTGGACGCCAGCACTTTACCGCGTAAAGGATGCTAAAAGACTATTGGACGCCAGCACTATACCGCGTGAAGGATGCTAATAGACTACTCAACTCCAGCACTATACCACGTGAAGGATGCTAAAGGACTAGTCGACGCCAGCACTATACCGCGTGAAGAATGCTAAAAGACTACTGGACGCCAGCATTATACCGCGTGAACGATGCTAAAAGACTATTGGACGCCAGCACAATACCGAGTGAAGGATGCTTAAAGACTACTGGACGCCAGCACTATACCGCGTGAAGGATGCTAAAAGACTATTGGACGCCAGCACAACACCGCGTGAAGGATGCTAAAAGACTACTGGACGCCAGCACTATACCGCGTGAAGGATGCTAACAGACTTCTGGACGCCAGCACTATACCGCGTGAAGGATGCTAAAAGACTACTGGACGCCAGCACTATACCGCGTGAAGGATGCTTAAAGACTACTGGACGCCAGCACTATACCGCGTGAAGGATGCTAAAAGACTACTGGACGCCAGTACTATACCGCGTGAAGGATGCTAAAAGACTACTGGACGCCAGCACTTTACCGCGTAAAGGATGCTAAAAGACTATTGGACGCCAGCACTATACCGCGTGAAGGATGCTAATAGACTACTCGACTCCAGCACTATACCGTGTGAAGGATGCTAAAAGACTACTCGACGCCAGCACTATACCACGTGAAGAATGCTAAAGGACTACTGGACGCCAGCACTTTACCGCGTGAAGGATGCTAAAAGACTATTGGACGCCAGCACTATACCGCGTGAAAGATGCTAATAGACTACTCGACTCCAGCACTATACCGTGTGAAGGATGCTAAAAGACTACTCGACGCAAGCACTATACCGCGTGAAGAATGCTAAAGGACTACTGGAGACCAGCACTATACCGCGTGAAGGATGCTAAAAGACTACTGGACGCCAGGGGTGGCAAAATAAATTATTCACATAGCCCAATCGTCCAAAAGCCTTAACGGACGAACGACATTTCAACAAAATCAAACATCTAAACCATAATACGTACAAGTGTAGGAATGAATTCCGCAATTACGGATAAGAGCAGATTTCGGAACCCCCTGCATGGAAGCGTCAATGGCGTGTACAAGTAGAATGCCAGGATAACGCCATTTAAAAAAACGTTAACGAATCAGGAGATTTAAGATGTGTGTCATGAAGCCGCCCAATCGGAACTACTCGGGTATTTCCGTGAGCTGGGAAATACACCTCGGATATAAGTGTAGGGTTACAATTTATCGGGTAGATCGGCATCCGCCAATTAACACATTTTCTAAGCGTGCACCTTAAGTAGTTCAATGTGTATGGAAGTGTTGGACATCCTGTTAAATCATTTTTTATCAGTAACGCATACCAAATGGCGAAACTGTTTTTGTGACATGTTAAGTTGTTTCCTCAATCAAATCTAACGACTTTAAAGATTTCACATTTAAGATCTATTTTTAAAAACGAAGGTTAAGTGACGTCATTTTCGCGGGAAACAATATGGCGTCATCCCTATCATTTCAGAGGTGTTTTCATTGGATAAACCCGATGTGTTCAGAGTGGAAGCCGCCATAATGATATAAAGAACTAGTTAAGCTAATACGTTCGTCGAATTGATTCGGTCGTTCTCGGCATGCATCGGTCGGGGCCGGAACTATTTGCGTTAAACCGAATAGTTCTCGTACGACCCAGACCGCTGTTTACCGAGAACGACCTCAGTAAAACCGACAATAGAATAAGTTTCAAAATTGCGAATGATGTGTATTCTACTTTAAGAGCCACCATAGCATCAGTAACTAACCGGTGGATTGTAAGAGACGGAGCTACCTATACCAATGACGAGTCTGTAGAAAGGTATCAAAGAAAGGGTAGTACATGTATATCAATGTACTATCATGAACGTCCATTGGCTTATATAGAAGGATAATGATAATGAACTAGTGAGGAAGTTGTAGATTAAGAGTAAAGCACCAGGGTACCGTTTTACTTAACCTTTGATGCTTAAAATGTGCGTCAGTTTAAACAGCATTCCCTCTTATTTCATTATTGGACCAAATCAATAGTGCATTGTAAAACATAATTGGAATCGTCCCCCGAGACGCTTCCAATGACGTGTCACATTGGAATGTTGTACTTTAATTAAGGATACTATCTATGTTTATGAGTTTTGATCTACGGAAATCTGTTCCTTCATTTGTTTTATAAAACGGTACCCAATAGATTACAATAAGAATACGAACTTACTAGTAGAAGAAAAGAAGAAGAGCTAATCTGCACATAATTAGATTGCAATGAATAACATACTGGGTACCGTTTTACTAAACATGTTATGCCAAAGAACAACATTTCTTCTTATTCATATATAGGGCTAAGCAATATTCAGAGTAACACATAATTAAAATCGTCTCCCCGAAACGCTTCCAATGATGTGCAACATTGCAATGGTGTACATTCATTTAAGGTACTATCCATGTTGTTCAGTTTTGCCTTACCGAAATATTTTCCTTTTGTTGTTTAGTAAAACAGTACCCTAGTGACTTAGTGACTTATTTAATCATTCGCCTTCGTTTGAAATAAGTCGCTGGGGCCCGTTTTACTAAACAGTTTACGCTTAAGATTTGCGTAAGTCTAAAACAACAGTTCCTCTTATTTCAATATTGGACGAAGCAATATTGCAAAGTAACACATCATTGGAATCGTCTCTCCGACATTGCAACATTGTACTTTCATTGAAGATACTACGCATGTTTATCAATTATGACTTATGCACATATTTTCCGTAACTTGTTTAGTAAAACGGGCCCCAGGTCCCAAGAAAACGTGCTAAAGGGTCGTCCAGAACTAACAACACCCTTCCTTATAAACTTGACGTATTTTAGATAGTGTGTTAACTGGACATCCACGTGCGGGATTTCTCATCCAACGTCATTTTGTCTACACCCCGTTTTTCCTACTTCTCAAATTGGAATAATGGTGCGGGTGCAAACTGGATACATGAATGGGTGGCACTGTATTTGACGTCATTTTGGCAGCATTCCCTTATCATTTCATCTAAATTCTAAAGGGCAGACTAACAACGGAAGCATTTAATGATTCTGCGATTTCTTTAGAACATCATGTACGTTTATAAAGTTGATGGGTGTGTCTGATTGCAATTCCGGCACCGTTAGAAGCTTTTCGAGCGCATATAAGTTTTGCTTCAGATGGCTAACACGGGCAAGTTTACTTTTCTGGGTACCGTTTTATTATACAACTTAGGAAAAATATTTGCGTAAGTCATAACTGATACACATGAATAGTATATTCAATGAAAGTACAATATTGCAATGTGACATGTCATTGTAAGCGTCTCGGAGAGACGATTACAATGATGTGTTACCTTACAATATTGCTTGAAATAAGAGGAATTCTTGTTTTAGACTTACGCAAATCTTAAGCGTAAACTGTTTAGTTAAACGGTACCCTGCTCTCTTTCTGGTAACATAATTATACTCAGTGGATTGCATTTGGGCTCCTAATAAGGAAGTGTTTATGGTTTTGCATATAGTGACTATGACCAATTAGACACATCTTATTTGGCTGGTAGGCTTTACAATCATATTGGTTGTCTCTGATTGTTCTATCCCCATATATGCATGTGCGAAAGAACGTACATAAATAGCATCGCCTATCCGAGGAACTAAAAGAAAAATTGAAATACATTTACGTATTCAAATATACGTCACCAAATATTTCATCCTTATTATATCTCAATTTTGAAGGACACCCTAATGAGAGTAGGATGTATAAATCTTTGGTTATCATTTTTTGAATATCATCATGACTTTCCTAGAGAACCTGGCGTAAATTAATAACATGAAAGCAATAAATAGCAATCTACGTCATTGAAAGAACTACTGAAGGTCACTTTGATTAGGGTGACATCCATGTAAAGATTTCGTGCTTGAAGATCAAGACGTAATTATGGCACGTAAAGCTCAAACCAGTCTTTTTGGCCTCCTTATAGTGTCTTCCCCAACAAGAATCAGTCTAAGTCGCTATATCTCCATTAATGTAACATCCATGTTCAGTCCTTAAATACTAAAGTAACTAGGTAATGTTCAGTCCTTGACCCTTAGAAAGCTGGATAACTTTATTAAAATTGCGGAAAGATACCCAAAGTAGCAAGCAGGTTAGATCACAGGTCGGACGCCAATTTACTTTGCGGCTAGCCTGGATCAACCTGTTGTCAAGAGCATATCGGTTCCAGCACTATAAGGGTTAAATACTAAAGTAATCGAGGCATGTTCTTTTTAATTGTCCATTCTCCTTATTAACTTATCGAAGACAGCGATCTAAATCATAAACGGTCAAATCATGGATAACGTCCCAAAAACATCAAGAACTCTGAAAGTCATCCTTCTGTAGTTTTTGGTTTATGTTTAGCACACAATAAAGCAAACGGTAAAATCCGAACATTTTTAAGGACAACTTTTTATGTCGAATCCCTCGCCTGGACGCACTCTATATCAAGTATATGCTAAGATGAATTTATTGATGTATTCTTTTTCAAACATGAGCTGTATATGCGTCAATTGAAATAACATGTTCCTTTTCTTTCTCGAAACGCATCCGAGAGGATATGGATACTTGCCAAACATTTCGGAAAATCTGCAGTTTATGGGAAAACGGTATGAGTTAAAATAACAAAAGCATTACGGGTACTTCTATTATTGAAACAGATATATAGATAGATAGACAGATACATTGCTGATTCATTTGGCCATAGGCTCATCAGTACACAAGAAGCTAACATTCGAAAGACAAACAAGTATCAATTTGAAAAAGATGAATCTGGGTTACAGTAACATACAGATTTTCACACCGCCTACTCTGTCCGACGGGCTACGTCATGTCATCCAAAGTGAAAATTAAAACTAAGGCACATGTTAACGAAGATTCCCACTTCAGACAGACATAATTGCCTGTTAAAACCCTTACGTTCATTGACAGCGACTAATGACCGAGACTGAAACACATTACCATTTAACCCTAGACAACGTTAAATCAATTAACGGTTTTGCTTAAAACCATAGTTGCGCTCATTTCCATTTAAATTGTAAATGTTCTAGAATAGGTGTAAATTATCTTAAAAGTACTTTAAATTCCCTTTAAACTCTTGTGTTATAACAGCGCGGTCTAAACACCTTTGTAAACGTCTTGGATTATTAAATATCCAACAATGTATAAAAAAAAACATAATAGCTGTCCCTAAACCTATCTTACTAATTTTAACTAATGTTAAAGGAAAAGCCTTAGCAATAATCCACCGTCTATCGGATATTTAATGTTTTACTCTTATAGTTCTAGTACCGACATCATGCTTATGCAATTAAATTATGTTGGACCCAGGTAGAACGCAAACTAAACTAGCGGTTGGCATGTGATTAGACCAGTTTTATACTCTGAGTATCTGTCCACATCAAAATAAGGCAGATATGGTCGTGTTGTTTGATATACAATTAAAAGCATACTTAATTTAGAAAGTCTTAATTAATCTAAGAATGCACAGTTTATGTGCGGTAGATCTTAAAAGCGATGTCACGCTTTTGAATTGAAATACAAGTTTGATACACTGTGTACACGCTTAAAAAACTTGAAAACGTTCTGAAAAGTCTTTCACTGACTATTCTTCAGTACGAATATTAAGAAGTTTAAAAAAATCAATTTTAAACTTTCAAATTTCTTCACATATGCATCCAAAGACCTTGAAATATCTTATGCACCCCTATTTTGTTAGGGGCTTACCAAGTATTTACTTTCAATTTACTGTCAATTCGGAATGGATAAGCACCTTTGGTCTTCTGGTGCAATGAAAATGGAATAAATTAGAAACGCATCATCAATACCTCTTCCACGAATGTGTTAATGCAGGAATCATGCTAGCAGACCTCCTACTGTTTTAACTCTTTACCAAGCGCCAAATGTTTGACTGACACAAATTGAAAGAGTTTGCAGACGACATTTTAAAATGTTATGAAATTGGAAAGGAATCTTCTTCTAGGGCAGAAAACATCGTGGGGAAAGGTGAAATTGCTCTTTACGAGCACTTTCTCCTTTACCCACAATGTTTTCTAGAGTCGTCTGCAACAAAGTGGTTAAATGTCGTTATTGTTTGGGAAAGGGTTTAAAGGTCTAAGTGTAAGGATAGCATAAGATAGTCACTTATATAAAGACCTTTACCGTTGTGTTGCAGGCGATCAACACCCAATGACATTCCTTATGTTTAAATATGTTTAGATTGAACATTCTGAAAACGATCTGAACTTTAAAGTAGTCTGTCCGTTAAGTAGGCTTTTTCTGAAAGAAAGTGATATTTTGCATTTTAAGTATATTTACTGCAAACTGCTTTTTTGCATTTTAAGTATATTTACTGCTTGATAAGCCTTTTCCACTTTCGCTTGCGAAGGTTCTTTTTATGTTGTAGAGCGGAAATGTGCACATTTCAACAGGAACTGATGATTTACTTTCTGATCCGCAAATAACTTAGATTGCAAGTCCTTTTATTTAAAAACCTTGTTAAGATACGAGATGTCAATAAGAAAGTGCGGTCGACATTTCGATAAGAGCGATATAAGTCAATGAAAAATGACTTGTTCCTGAAATATGAAGATGCACGCAAAACTTAAACCATCATTTTCTGGGTATATAAACTTGAAGAATTAAAAGTATCAGTAGTTGAACAAAATGAACCCAAACACATGTACCAAGTTTCAATCAATTCTCTGTAACAGTTCTTGAGATGGAAATTTGAACACAAAACTTTAAACAATACTTTTTAAGTACAAAACGGTCCCAATATGCTTAAAATAAACCAAAATATCTAGTATTTTATCAGTAACCTTGGATTATGATCCCAAACTCATATGTGAAGTTTCAATCTGATCACTGATGTAGTTGTTGAGAAGAGATTTTGCAAGTGATATATTAAACCATGTCTCTAAAGTACAAAGGGGTAGGTATGCTTAGATCCATGAAAAGTGTTCTGAAACTTGGCCAGGATCCTTTATACTTATAGTGTGCTGGAACCGACTTCGTGCTTATGCAAACAGATTAGATCCAGGCCGTCCGTCAAGTAAATGGACCTGTTTGCTACTCTGAGTTATTTTCCATCGGTTGTTACTTCAAACATGATAGTAAGATTATTAATTACATGTATACTACATACGCGGCAAGCAAGTTTTACTTTTTTGCATTGTTCACAACATCTTGAAGACCCGCGTTCCGTCCAACTTCAATAACGAATTCTACATATCGGTGACTTGGTGGTAATACAAGATGGCAATAATTTTCTTATTTCAAGATAACTTTCAATAGATCTATATAACCTTAATTTATTATAGCCCCCGACCTAAAGGTTTAAAAGTGTCTCATAATATTAGAAAAACACCAAAGGACCTGTTGCTTAATATTCTGAATGATTTGTGCAGAAGCTCCATGAAATGTAGAGTTTTATAGAGTTAAGGGATAATTGGTTATCAGTGTAGCGCTTAGCATGCTGGATAAATTTCTAAACATAGGTTTTTGTATCGTCTGCTTTCCAAAACCTTAAATGTATGTTAAATTTTGTTAAGGGACGATACTCAGAGTAGTAAACTGGTAAGTCACATGCCAGCCGCAAATTTACATGGCGGCTGTCCTGGATCCAACGTGTTTGGATAAGCATGGAGTCGGTTCCAGCACTATAAGGGTTAATCATCTTATCAATCATAACGAGATCCTATTGTGATTCTTTATTTTGAGACAATTCATTGACTTGTGAACTTTACAAACGACATTTGATTATCTTTGATGT
Organism: Cerastoderma edule; assembly: GCA_947846245.1. NCBI lineage: Eukaryota > Metazoa > Mollusca > Bivalvia > Cardiida > Cardiidae > Cerastoderma > Cerastoderma edule. The sequence continues at coordinate 33,430,359 of OX401409.1, forward strand.
TTTTGTTTTTTTCGCGGACATACTATTAAATCGTTTGACACAAGTGCTTTGTGCTGATATAGGTGACTATCAGACTTAAGGCCGTGTCAAAAGTAGTTCAGTAATTTAACGACTTCCTGGTTTTCACAAGGAGTGCGCAGGGCTCCCGAGTGTCTCGCCTCAGGGCACTCCCACGAAAATATTTCACTACCTCTGATGATGGCTAAATCAAGGGCCCCTATTTCACAGGTTCTACACCTTGGAGCTGCCTGTTCACAAATGAAATGATTTACAAGACAAAATAAAATAGCGTTGAGACATTACAGTTCTTGTATTGAAGAAGAGTATTTAACAAAAACAGCTACGTAAAGCAACATTTATTTAGAATAAGTTAATATATCGTTGTATGCACAAACGGTATGCAACGGGTCCCAAACCGTTGCAACGCTTTTGAATCTGATTGCATACTTATTCATTGTATAAAGGCTCAAACTACTAAAAGAAGAACTTATCATTTTCTTTTAATAGCTATCTTATTAGTACATGAACACACCTTTATTTTCCTTTACTTTGCTTTAATTCGGAAACATAATTTTATTATCCAAATTTCCTTAAATCTGTTCATAAGTACATTTACCACGTGGCCACATAAGACCATTGATTTTAGTGGAATTGCATGTTTGTCTTCAACAAAAATATCAAAGGGTTACTTCGTGAATCGTGACAGGTTGATTATTTCGATCACTCACATGGGAAGCCGGACCTATTATTCATTGATGAAAGTGTAAACGTTACTTATTTACCAACTTAAAGTCTCTTCTTTGTTGCATACTGCTTGAATGAGCATGCTTTTACGTCTCATTTTTATAAGCAAATAACATAAAATCGATAGATGACCAAGTTTAAACTGTTTCCTATATACTTTTATAAGGGTAGCCTTCCTTTTATGGTTGTCGCTGTATCCTAGTGGTTGCAGTACATGGTACCGTTTTACTAAACATTAAACGCCTAACCCTTGCGCAAGTTGAAAGCAACATTCAATTTTATTTCATTATTGGGCTAATAATTATCGCGTCACAATAGACCATTGCACTGTCATTTACGATTTAATTCGTGTTTATCCGTTTTGATTTACGCAAATGTTTTCAGTAAGTTGTTTAGTCAAACGGTACCCAGGGCTTGGAAGCACATGTCCTTTTGTACGTGGGTTCATATCTGCGATGTTGTAGCTTTGGAATTACAAAAGAGGCACTCTCAAGACAGACTTGTGGAATGCAGCTGGGTCCTTGATAATATATGTGTCGCGATATCGCAATACGAAAAATATATTGTTGAATCTTTAACATAAATAGATACAATAAAGAACCCTCCATTTCAAGACGTTTCGAGTATAACTAAAAAAAACTCAATTATATGAATAGATAAGTATTTCACACAACTGTGGCTGTGAAAACCTGCACTGGTTGGTTTGTTCTTTGCACAGGTGTTTAAAGGTACCCACTACCATTATGTTTAATGTAGTACTACTAAATTATCTAAGGTGATTTATAACAGACGATATTGAAATGGAATATCAATTATCAAAGTGGTGAAATGTTAACGCAAAAACATAGAGTCATTTATAGATAATATATTCAAATAATTGAAACACAAAGGAAGATTGCTAATGATTTATTAATTTCTCTTTTATCTTTTTTATGTCTATTTCTGCTTATTAGTTTTACAGATTTTGTTTCCTGTGGTGGATCCTTAAAACTTGTCAAGACATTTGCTCGTATTATGAAAAGGGTTTAATCCTATGGATATATAGCCATATCCTAAATCTGCCAAGTCAAAGCATTCTTTACATTGCTTTCCCTTATCGTTAAATATGTACTTGCACCAAGTCTGCAATTTCGAGTGCAGGCGTGATTTATATTTGATCTATATTGCAAACTCATACATCAAATCATATGCGTACTGGTTCAAAAGCATAGGAAGTTTGCGTACTGAAAACCCGCCGAGTAATTGAGGAAAACAGTCGTACAATACACTAACGATGTCTAAACTCTTTATCACCTGCAGACGACATTTTGATTTACTTAAGGCAGACGACTTTAGAAAAAGTATGTTTAAATGTGTACAAACTATTCGATGCTGCTGTAATATGTGAATAGATTGAAAAAGCATTATGGCAAAAGGAGAAATTGCTTGTGACAAGCAATTTCTCCCTTTTACCACAATACTTTTTTAAAGTCGTCTGCTGCAAGGCGCAATGATGTGGCATTAGGTGATACAGTTGTAACGTATTAATCGAATGCGTAACAGTTAACATTAAATCAGGTATTTCTAAGTGTCAAGTAAGCAAAAACCATGTTCGTAAACTTCGGAATTCCAACGTAATACAAATACAGAAGGCTATCCTGTGACATATTCAAATATACCCGGCAAGCCTCAGTCACTTTTTACCATTTTTGTACTCTCCTATAACCGCGCATGCACATAGAGTCGTATATCTGTACGTCGAACCTTTGATTGTCGAAATCGTCTAGACGTCGAAGTAAATACAGGTTCCGGAATCATTGGTTCGTTGTTTATATGTCTTTATATTACAGATATCTTCAGGTTGAACGCTATGTCGAATATTTTCATTAAGTCAATTGGATTTCGAGATATGGAGATTCTTCTCTACCTGTATCAAAGGGTTTGGGGAAACACAGTGAAATATAAAAATATCGCTCTAAACATAAAATTCTTAATTATAAAAACAATAACAATTTATAGTAATTTCCGTATAATACAAGCACTGTATCAACAGCCACAGTGATTCATACGAACAATCTCAAATAAATGATACTGTTTGTTATGTTTGCCAACTTCTACTCCAAAACAGCAAATGAAGGTATGGGTCAAAGGAAGTGCGAACTTGAAGTTCAATTGAAGTGAAGCTAAGTGATATCGCAGAAAACAAAACAGAAACGAATCATCCAACGAAGAGAAAAGGTATTTGAATTTATTATATGAACACGTATCTTTTGTTCACACATGACATCCTTCACTCATTTGAAACAGTTTTAAAAAATCCTAAAAGGATCGGTTAAGGATTAAATACCAGACTTAAAACGGCAATTATGTTTATCCCTTCAACTATGTGCTTTAAGAAATTGAATTACATTAATTTCAAATAGCAGGCGCGTCGGCAACACTTTTTCATTTGCCTTAACATTATATAAAACAACGTAATAAAGCGAATATTTTAAGAAAAATAGAATGAATAGGAAAATAACATGTACTTTTCGCAGAAAGGCAAACAAAACTTTAGTATAAAAAAACAAGATTTCCGATGAAAAGACAGAATAATCAGGCAATTATTGATACGGATAGAGTGTTGTTTTACCATTAATTAAGAAAACCAGTGGTTGCAGACGAAACGCTGTAATCTTATTAAGCTCCAAGAGTGTCTAGTAAATCAGTCATTGGCTATATAGCAGCTACAGTTAACCTGTCCACACATCGATTGCGTCCATTATTTTAGTTGTTAATTTGTCCGTATAGTTCAATATGGGGATCAAACATGCTCATTTCCCCCAGAAGATGAAAACACTCTACCTCCTTGCATTAAGACTTATAACAAAATCGTACCGTTAACGAATACGAATATTTTGTCGAGACGTAAACTTACAAAGTTTCTTGTCATTACAATTATATCTAAGATGTAAAACATCTTGCTTTTTTCAGCTATATGAAGGTTTCCAGGTAGTAGTCATGCCAATTGGCAAGCAATTTACAATGCCTTGCAAAAGAAACACTCCTAGGAAGACCAGCAGCGCCGATTTAGGATTGAGCATGCGACCCTGGGTTACATTTGAGCCACCTTCATCACTGGATTACTTATTTCAAATATGGCATTCTGACAACCCGAGAATAGGGTTGAGTTGAATCCGGATTTAGTATGCTACAAGTGCGTGAAATGCGCTTAGATAGGACGGAAATACATTAATTTATTAAATACCGCTCTTTGTGAGGCAGCGTTCCCCCTTTCAAAAGTTCTTAATCCTTAAAGTGCTGGAACCGACTTCATGCCTATGTAAACGATTGAGATCCATGCCAGTCGCCAAGTAAATGTGATCTAACCTGTTTGCTACTTTGAGTATAATTTTCAACGAAGTTAAGTAGGTATTTAACGATTTGGAAAGCAGACGACATAAACATATATTAATAGTAAATCACCCATCATTCTAAAGGTTGAAATACTTATCAACTGCAGATTAATTTCAGAGTTATTTTTACACATTGAACTATTACCTCATGTTTGCTTGATTTACCGCATCTGCTAAAGGAGATTTAAAGGAAAGATGTTACAAAAGAAAAAATACTCATAGTGATAGTTTTCATCTCTTTTTTATAATGCTATTATAATGCTATTCGTTCAGTGTTTTAGCGAAAATTACGTTATTAACAGCATTCCTTTGCGAGTAGCTTACGCTTTAGGTTATTTTAAACTATTTACCTCCTTTATAATAAACATGTGCATGAGTTAACGAGTTCCATTGCTAACCCTCGATGTGTACTTTTCAAATATGAAGCATCCGCTGACGATAACTCTAAAACAATATCGACCACTGACATTTCCATTTTCTGGTGTAGGCGTTTGATTAAGAGTGTTAGAGATCCGTTGACTGGCAGGTTGATAAGTCAGTCAACACAATGGAATTCCAAACTTTTTTGTCAAGTTAAGCCGCTTTTGGTTTTAACCAAACGACTTATTTGTTATCGCCCTAAATTTCAGACAGTTTGACAAAGATTATCAAAATATTAATGACATTGATCTCTTTTCAAGCAGTTTCTCCTTTCCCCACAATGGTTTCTGTCCTATCAGAAGCTTATTTTTCAATTTCATCACATTTTGAAAAGTCGTCTGCAAACTCTTTCAATTTGGAACTGTCAAAATAAGGCGTTTGGGGTAAAGGGTTAAGCGTATTGTCATTTTGTCGCTACAACTTACGTGTAATTATGCATCCATTTCAAATTTGCTTTGATCATTTTCGTCAACTTGATATTTCTGCTTATTATTCAAAATTTGCAAAAGCTATAGAATATGTGTATCTAGTACATTTCTTTCAATGAGGGAATTTGACATTTCTTGTTAAACAGTTTCCCATTTTGCAAAAAGGGGCGGAGTTTTTCAAAGTTTTGAACGAAACCGAGCCTTTTTGACAGATCAAGAGTTCGTAAGGTCATGTGACCCATTTGTCCTTACCGTGTTATGCTTCAGGTTGGTACAATCTCATTGCGTCGTTTATAAGAGAGACGTTCTATTTCTTCCAAGGTCGGAGATTATCCTAACCCCAATTCAAAAGCGTTTCAAAAGCATTGTCAAAAAAGATCGAGTTTTCACCATAAATCAATCATTTAAAAATCAGATGATTTCCCTGTCACGGTAAGGAAACTTGTATGCTAGCGGAAAGATAGAAAAGATTACTGGAATAAAGAGAAAACTTTTAGCTATTACAGCCTACGCCACACTACAAAAACCCACGCACAGACATACATACATGCATGCATTAAGGTATACATATGTATACATGCATTTTACGGTTTTGTGGAAATGTGTTCAAATGATTTTGTCCAACCTTAGAATACAATAAATATAATAAGTTCTGGAGATGGAACATGGGCAATAAGAGGGTATTGTACGCTGTGTGGGTCGATTAAACCGACAAATCAATCAGCCAATTTAACAATATCAGATTTTATTTGACTTATACAAATTATATGCATCGTCATTTTAAACAATAATTCTTAAATTAATATTGTTTTGTCAACGCATTGACATCAAAGTGTTAGACATGAACCGATTAATATTTTTGACACTACATGCTGTTCCTGCATATCCGTTTATCAAATATAACAGTCGTAAATCTTGCTATAACAATATAGGACGCAGATCAATAAGCGTTTAATGATGTGAATGGACGAAAGGACACTCATTGCACTGAGGAAGTGCTTTCCCTTATGGTTTAACCCTAAAGTACCGACTCCATGCTAATGCAAACAGATTTGATCATTGCCAGCCGCCAAAATTGGCGGCTGGCCTGTGATATAACCTATATTGCGACTCTGAATATCTTTCCCTATTAAAATCAGGCAGGTATCTATGATTTTTGGAAAGCATACTGCACACACATTTCCCTTTAGACAATTACCCACCTAAAACAAAATCAAATATCACCCCTACATTACTCTGAGTAAGGATGATGTTACCAGAGAATTGTGTAAAACGGTGATAAACACGAATAAGCACATCTACGCTAACTTTTAGTTTCCGTCGGCAGCTAACAACTTAAGGATTGTCAAGTTTGCTGAAGAAAAGTTTTTATTTTTTGTTCGTTTTCGTTTTTCTTTCTTAAATTTCGTTTGCTTCTACTAGAAAGCTTTCTTTGTTTGCAACTTGTTGATCGTTATATAGCTAAATCAGCCTGTTTGTATTTACTCTAGAATGCCAGTTAATACATTACCACCTAACGCAACATGTTTGCCTCCTGCAGCAGACTACTTTCAAAAAGTATTGTGACAAAAGGAAAAATTGCTTGTTACAAACAATTTCTCCTTTTGCCACAATGCATTTTCAATCCATTCATATATCACAACAGCAGAATTGAAAGGTTTGTCACATGTTTACAAAGTTTTTCGAGAGTCGTCTGCTTCAATTGAAGAAAAAGCATTGTCTGCAGGTGGTCAAGAGTTAATAACTTAAAGTAAATGAAACAACACTAGATACCATATAAATCACTTTATCCTGTCACAAGTGTCATTTTGGGACCAATAACTAGGTGCCGTATAACATTTGTGATATCCGGCACTAACCATATAATACAAGCACGCGACTAATCATGACGTCATAAGAACGATATGACGTCATGTTTACATCATTCTCTACTTATTTTTTCCGTTTTTCTCGTGTTTTATTTACATTTTGTTTGTTTGAAAGAATAGATAAAGTTAACAGGATAAATAGAATAGATGATTGGTGTCTTTGAATAGGAAAAGAATATTATCGCCTTCGGCTCACCGGATAATATTCCTACGCCTTGCCCGATAACATTTCCGATTCACGACACCAACCATCTATTCTCTATTTTACCTTCTTCGCAATATGATTATTGACGTACTGACAAAAGGTAAAACGTTATAGCCATACTAAAACGGACTTTGTTTTCATTATTAACAATTTTAATTTGTTTTAATCATTTCAAATATGGACAATCAATGACGTGTTTTCTTTCATAGTCGATTTTCACGTTGACAGTTCGTTTGAATGTTGCCTGGTGTTATGGCGGAGCAGGGAAATTGTGTATAGCTATTCCGCCCACCAAGTGTAATATGATACCTGCGAATAGGGGACTGGAATTCGGGTATAATAGGAAAAGGGGGCAACGCCTGTTTACATTTGATATTAAAATGATAATTCAACAGCGTTATGATTAATTGATAACAGTTAATCCGTTTACCCTCTCTTTATATCAAAACCCGTTTTAACACACCTATAGAAGACTTACGAAACTGCTTTGAGATATAGATGCAGATGGGGGTCGATTTTCCTTCATTAAATCTTCATATCGTTTTTTTTCTTTATTGTTTTGGTTTTTAAAAGATAATATTGTTGGTACTAAAAGAAGTGTTCATTTTAGTCTATTTCGATTGAATTCAACACAAAAGGAAGGTTTTCTTTTTAACTTTCAACAAATGCGTGCAATAGGCTGTAATGCAAAATCGGCTTTATCACAATTGAATGGGAATGTTCATTCTTGAAAAAAGACCGACCTTTCTGGTTCATATATTTTCGTTTTCAAGGAACTATAATGTTTTATGGAAGGAAAAGGCATGTTTCCCAAGCTAGCGACTTAATCGCTGGCCAAAACAGTGTGTTGCTTGATCTCATAAGATTCTATGAACAAAAATATTCTGCTGTGTACCAACAAACAAGGGTTGAGTCTTATAGCTTTTGAATTTATGCGTTATAAGCGACGAAGGCGCTTATACAACTCTCTCTCTCTATACATGTACCACAGGGCTTGGAACAATGCATACCTCCCAAATCCCTCTCTATATACTATATGCATTGTAAGATTTCTATATAGACAATCGTACAATGTTAATAGTATATGTAGAGGGATTTGGGAGGTATGCATTAATCCAAGCCCATGTGTTCTATAATACTTCGTAAAAATGTCCTTTACTTTCAGCTAAATGCAATATGTATGTTACTACTGAATGAAGCCCTAATGGCTGGTCATATTCGAAAGCAACAAACGAAGACTTATCCAAAGAACGAAACGAGCACTCTCTCTGAAGTATTTGCATTATGTAAAGGAACTAACCATTGTTTCTACGAAACTATTACATTTTATGTTAGGAAGTGAAAAAAGTGATAACCTAGTCGTAGATAAGAAAATGATGAAACGTCATTGCAAGAAGGAATATATATATATCTATATAGAACAAAATAAAATCCTTTAGACGCCTTCTATGTTTTAAATAATTTAATTTGTATATTTAAAGAAATAAAACGCCATATATATACATGTTTACTATGAAAGGTCCCCGTTGATACAAATACAAATGAATATCATCTTTTATTAAATGCATATTTGTTAATTACAACATCAATATTAATGGGGTTTGTGAACATATTAGCGTATGATAGGTAAACTACGATCCCGGCAGGGATCGAACCTGCAATCTCCTGATTCGTAGTCAGGCGCCTTATCCATTGGGCCACGGGACCAGATAGCTCATATAAAAACCGTTATTAATGATTCACGTATGATTTATTATATATCTAATTTGCAATCCTTTTGCTATAGATGCGGATTAGCTGTTAAACATGTGTTTGATTCTTTTTAAACAAAACGGTTCTATAATTAATATAAAACATACACGGAAATGAGGACAATGTTAACTTATTAATCACAACGATTGGTGACTTACGTGTTGACTATATATGAGCCAAGAGTAACACACCGTGTACATCAAATTTGAAAAGTTTCAAGATCAATTAGTTTCTACATTAATTATCATTCAGTTATATCTAAAGTATTATTTGGCCTATTATATGAGAAAGGTACTTTGTCATTGAAATTCGATGAGGTGGTTTTAAGTTAAATTCCTCCGCCCCGTCAAGAACTAAATAATCAGTTTCCATTGATTAATTGACGGACTTGAGAAGGGCGTGCGAAATTAGAATGATATAGCATTGATGACAAATGTCAGTGCGAACTCAAAACGAAGATCTCACATATTGAAATTTTAATCTTTTCTTTTTCAAATAAATCTCTTCTATGGATAAATTTACATCACATATCTATAACGTTACATATACTAGATTATTAAAACGCCTCTCACCCCTTACCGTTTAATGGAGCTACGTTCCAGATTTAGTACATTGTTTGAACGGCTAACCCTTATAATGCTGGAACCGACTTTATTCTTATGCAAACAGGTAAGGTCCAGGCCAGCCGCCAATTGAATTGGCGCCTGACCTGTGATCTAACATGTTTGCTACTCTAAGTATATTTCCTCGTCAAAACCAAGCAAATGCTTTAGGTTTCGGAAAGCAGACGACACAAACAACTATTTTTAGAAAATTACCCAGCATTCTAAGGATTAACTAGAAGCATATACTCCCACACCAATTTTATACCGATTATGCCATTTCCTAAGTTAAGACTTCAATTTCGATCCAATGTTATAACAGTAACAATATAACATTCCTCGATTAAGGACACGTTCTACAGATTTGTAAAAAAATAATCCTTTCATAGAATTATCTAAATTTTTGATATTTTATTTAAAATTGTATTACGAATTCAAAAATGAAAAATAAAATGCAGGTCGACGAGTTAGATTTTATGTAAAATGACAGTTTCCACGGTAACCGTTTTGGGCAAAAATGTCATTATCACCATACCTTCTTCAAAGATTTTTTTTTCGTATGGGTGTTTCATCACATCAACATTATTTCCGTTATGTAGCGATGCCCGACTCTTAATGATGGAGAAAGGCCCCATACTCAACTGCCCATAAGCACGGGTCAAGGCGGGTAAAACCATCGGCATTCCGTAAGTCAGTCGGGAGACTGCCTTTCATGAAAATCCATATCCCTCTCAGGATTTGAACCCACGCGGAGAGGAGCCATGTGATTTCAAGTTCAGTACTCTAACCACTAGGCCACTGAGGTTGATTTACAATGCTGAAATTAAAAAATGCACTTATGCTGGTAGTTAATTTATCGAAGAACAGTAATGGATTTCTTTGAGACATTTTGTTTTATTTTATTCTCAAAACTGGCAATAAAAGAAAATCAAAACCACAACAATGTAGACTAAAATAAACCGCGAGTCTCGAGTAATACAATAAATGACTATCCTTGAACTTAATTTGACATGGAGCATATATCAGGTTCTGCGGTATTGGTCTATATAGTCTTATTTATGAGCATTAAAAGTATGTTTCTTTTTTCTTTATTACGCTTTTTACATAACAGTGCGATTTTTTTTTTGTAATTTGGCGTCGTCATTTAACGTCTGTGTTGGTTTTGTCCACTTAGAGTCTCATGTTTTAATAGTCTTCATGACTTTTAACGCACCCCAAACCCAACCACCCAGAATCCGAAATCCCCTTGAAATATATTCAAGAGTATGTCAGTTCGACTTCTCTAGACTGTAAAGCCATGTGTGGGCCATAAAAAGAAAAGAAAAAACCAATCATGTTGAAAAAAGGGAAAATGTTCTATGAGCAAATTTAAAGTAGGATGCAAAACACATACCAAAGTGGAGTATTGACTACTTCTACTGTTAAACAATTCAATACAGTACAATGGTTTTGTTTGCAGCATTGTGTCAAGTTATTTGCATATCATAAAAACATTTCCCAATGTTGGTACTGTTTGGTAATGGGTTAGAGAAACGGTGTGTTTTGTATTTTCTTTTATTTTCGTTGTGCTTTCACAATATCGATGCTATGTTTGCTATACCTGCATTTGCCCTTGCTATTGTGAAATGTGTGAGACTGAAAGAAAAGCCACTAAATGTTACCTCTCTGCATCGTTTTACTGCAATCGATTTAGGAAACCAGTGTGGATATAAGATACATTATTCTTGAAGAGCAAATAATCCTTTTGAAGCAATGGTTTCATCCAAATTCCATGAACAAATTGCTGTGATAATGTTGTTTTATGACGTCCTTTGATGTTTCATACCAGAGCCAGTTAAGAATTCCCATTTAATGGAAAGCGTCAACAAAATAAATTGAAGCATGTGACGTTACTAAAAACAGAAATTATTTAATTTAAATGTAACTTCTATTTCCAGCTACCTGATCTGGGAGAACAAAGCCATTGTGTTGCCTAATAGTGCTTCATCAAAGGCATTCCGAATGAGTGATTGATCGATTAATCCTTATAGTGCTGGAACCGACTTCAAGCTTATGCAAACAGGTAAGATCCAGACCAGCCACCAAGTAAATGTCGATTGTAAAGTTCAAAAGTCAATTCATTTTATCAAAATAAAACATCGCAATAAGATAACTTTATGATTTATATAATATTTAAATTTTTGTTGGTAATCATCAAACTTTTCTCGTCAATAGTATTCTAATGAGCTCCAACCGTGCATGTTTTAACCCTTATATGTCTGGAACCGACTTCATGCTTTACAAACAGGTAAGATTCGGGCCAGCCATCAAGAAAATTGGCGACTGGCCTGTGATTTAACCTATTTGCTGCTCTTATTTTCTTTCCTCATCTTTCCTCAGACCGATTAAGCAGACATTTAAGATTTTGGAAAGCAGACGACGCACACTTCTACCCTTGGAAAATTACCCACCATTCTAAGGGTTAAAGGATCCCATGCTGGACGCATAGACCGTCATGCATCATTCGAGAGACTACAAGTAAGGGCAGACGACAAGCGTAATGCATTACCATGTGTATTTGTTTAACGTTTGATAAAACATATGCTATATTACGTTAATATTATTATTTTTTAGTGATATTTGGAAGTAACCATTCCAACGAAGAAAACTATTGTTTGCAGATTCCCATTTGTCTTTCTATTTTTGTTGGAGTTGACACGCAAATAAAACAGAATCACAATGTAGGTCAAAACATTTCCTTATCCAGACACTTTTGAATGACTTCAAAGTCGAAGTAAATTGTAGTTGATGAAAAACCTCTTTTAAACTATACAGACTTTGATGCATGGAAGTATGAGCAAACTTTCCAACTTGCGTAATTCATTTCTAACGATCGATAAAGCTGTTTTACGTTAATTTTGAATATAATTGTAGACTCTTGATGTATTTACAGTATTTAGCGATTTCCGGAAATTCATTCAGAAGATGAAAAGGGTTGAATGATTAATGTTTCTTTTGTTTTCATTGCAAAAATAGTTTGGTCCATATAGGTACACACATATTCAAACAAGGGGCGTATTCCAATAGCAACCATCATGAACGCTTCCCTAACCCTTAGAATGCTTGGTAATTTGAAAAAAAAAAAAAGATTTTCGTATCGTTTGCTTTCCAAAACCTTAAATATCTGCTAAATTTTGACGAGGAAAGATACGCAGAGTAGTAAACAGGTTAGATCACAGACGAGCCGCCAATTTACTTGACGGCTGGTCTGTGATCTAACTTGTTTGCATAAGCATGCAGTCAGTTGAAGCACTAACGTGACATAACAAAACATAATTTTTATTCGTTATTAAACATCAATTACTATGTTTATAGCTTACAAAATATATTCATAAAGTATGGGTGAAAATGTTTATACAATTCATAATTTCTAATCGTTGTCAGAGAAGTATCAGTGAAGAAATGGTGGAAATATCGGAGAGTAACCTGCCGATATTTCTCGATAACCAAAGACAGAGTAAGAATTTGCTCGGACTTTGGTGTCAATTAATCAAATTAATACGGTTAAACCATGCACTGTTTGAACTCATTAGAATCGCAGCGAAGAAATAATTCTGCTGAGTACCAACAACAAATGTTGTGTCTTCAAGATTGTGATTATGCATTTGAAGATTCCTTATACCTCCCTTTATCATGACAATCACGTCAAGAGGAACAATCCCTGAACAGTCAATCATATGCAAAGTAACCACTCTTTAATAGTTCGTTTCAATCCTTTCCCAAACAATTTTTTTTCGACTGTCCGAAATGGAAAGAGTTTGCAGAAGACATTTCAAAATGTGATGAAATTGAAAAATATTCTTCAGATAGAGCAGAAAACCTTGTTGGAAAAGGAGAAATTGCTTGTTACGAGCAATTTCTCCTTTTCCCACAATGTTTTCTAAAGTCGCTGCAACAAAGTAGTCAAATGTGGTTATTGTTTGAGAAAGGGTTCAGTAACCACTCTTCAATAGTGCATTTCAAGCCCTAGTCGAAGGTATCTTAATACAGAACGCAAATCAGAACCCACATATGCTTTCTGAATAACTTGCGTCTGTATTTAGCGTTCATTTGTATCAAACATATTCTCTCTTGCTTTTTTATGGTCACGTAACCTGTTACCAAACAATAACTACATTTGGACATTTTGTTGTAGACGACATTAAAGAACATTGTGGGAAAAGGAGAAATTGCTAATTTTTTTACTTACGTAAATATTTTCCTCAAGTCGTTAGTAAATCGATTCCAAGATCTCCCTATTGCATCGTTTTGTAATTTTCGTGTAAAATTAACAATACCGTTTTTAATGAGACCCTTAGGTATTGTGTTTATAAACTAATATGAGTATAAACTATTCATATTACCAGCGTGATAAAATAAAAATATGTGCATTTAGAATCGTCGCAATGTTGCGATAAAGACATACTTGTTCGAGATATAATTATGTATTTTCTACGCAGATTACCACTGTGGGCTTCGATATTGACGTCAGTAGGTCTTGTTAACCGAATACCAACCAATAACGATATTTACCCACTTTTGTTGTAGACGACTTTGGAAGACATTGTGCGAAAAGGAGAAATTGCTCGTGACGAGCTCGTGACCATCATTTTCTACTTTTCCCAAAATGTCTTCTACCCTATCAGAAGATTATTTTCAATTCCGTTACATTTTGAAAAGTTGTCTGCAAACTCGTTCAATTTGGGACACTAGAAAATCTAGCGTTTGGTAAAGGGTGAAGACATGACGTTTCCAGATATAAGCATGTTCTTCGTAGATTTCCACTGTGTGTTTCAATATTTACGTCATTAGGGTTTGTCATAGGAGCCAGACGTCTCGGAAAAATATCTTCCAGTATGTTGAAAGACCTTCTTCTATGCTGGTACATATGTGACATGTGAATTGTTTTGCTATTTTGTCCAAACTTATTACTTATACGATATGATAAGCTCGCAGGTTGTTATAACGAGTAGGTAAGTCGTAAGAACTAGTTAGTAAGTTACTACTACGATTTAGTAAGTCGGAACCCAAATAGCTCAGTCGATAAAGAGCCCTAAATTGAATTAAGAGCTCCGAGGATCAAGTAAAATATTTCTGTTGCATATCTTTTTCTTGCTTTCTATTCAAACTTGTTTTAGCACTGGCTGTTTAGGAATACAGAAAGGGACGGGTAAACCACGTTTGACAGTGTCGCTTAAGGACATGGCGGTCAAATTCGGATCGTTAAACTATGCTCAGGTCATTCTATATTAGTAATGGTTAATGTGATTTAGATAAAGGGCAGCGCATTATACAATGGCCCGAGGTGTAATGTACATTATAGGCACTTTTCACTGAATATACTAAATACCTCCCATCTTCTATTATTATGCTAGACGACTAGCGGATATAAGTCAGTAACCATTAATTAACTAGCTCGCGGCTTACGAACTGCTAATTTCAAAAATAGTCACACGGGACTCGGAAGATCCTCGGGACAAACGCCACCCGTTGCGCTCGAACCTTCGACATCCCCGTCCCGAGGCGGACGCCTTAACGGCTAGGCCACGGTGACGAAAACCTTACCATGTCAAAGAGTGTTCGAATGAATAGTTAGACTAGTATGAAATAGGGAATATACATAAAGGCTACAACATCCTCGTATAAATCATGTAAGAAGCAATCAAAGTAGCGTTAGAAACCGTTGTGATGAAGAGATAGACTGGCTGCCTTTTACTTATGTTCATGCAATATTAGGTATATTCAGTTTACTAACTTACAACCAAAGAAACATAATATTATCATTTTCGACAATTTTACAAGCTTAAAGAATGTATGGGCTGACGTGATATCTAACCCTTCCCATAAAGTGCTTAATCCGACTTCATGTTCAAGCAAACTGATTAGATCCAGACCAGCTGCAAAATAAATTGGCAGCTTGCCCGTTATCTATCCTCTATCCTATATGCGCATGCGTGAAACATGGCGGTCGCGTTTTTTCTGAATAGCGATATCAAAATATTTTCTCAACACTGACCATGAAGAAAGGATTAATGCCATTTTGTGAATAAGATTGTGGTAATTCATATCATAAGATAACTATTTGAAGCGCTATATCAAGTCATCAACCACACATTCTGATGGGAAAGAAGAGAAAACCTGACACGATTACCCCACCCACCAACGAAAAGGAGACGAAACGAAAATCCAATATGGCGGACAAAGGACTTGAACCAAAAGATGCCAGATCTCAACAACCATCAGTGGTAAATAAACAATGCCCTGGTCCAAATTTCAGCATGGGGACACCCTTAGCTCCAAATATTAGTCCGACACATTTTATGACGCCGCCAGCATATCCTTATACACCAACGTATATGAATCTGTCTCAAGGGTCTCCTATCCTGACTCAACAGCATACCGGGAATGTTGATTTTATGTCCACCTTATTGAGCAGATTGGATAACTTAGACACGAAACTGTCCAACATAACCGATGTTCAGACGAGTATTCAGTCATCTGTGAGTAGCATCACACAACGCTTAGATAAGATAGACAAGAAATTCACCGAGCTTGAAAAAAGTCAAAGTTTCCTTAGTGAGCAGTACGATTCTGTATCATCAACCCTTGCTTGTAACAAAGATGTCCTGGATAACGTTAGTCAAGAATTGAAAACTGTTCAACAAAATCATGAAGCATTATCGGATGTCGTTTTAGACCTAAAGAGTCGTTCGATGAGGGACAATTTGTTGTTTTTCGGTGTTCCGGAGAACAAGGAGTTTAGAGGTTCGAACCCGGATGTCAACAGCCCGCATGCGACTGGATCCCGTGCGAACGGTAATGCGAGCGATGATCACGTGCCTTACAGAGAGGACTGCGTTTCCCAGGTATTTTCATTCTGTAAGGAGGTACTTAATATCCCAGATCCTGAGACATGCATCACCATTGACCGTGCACACAGGATCGGTCAGTTTAACCAGTCCAAGATTCGACCGATCGTAGCGAAATTCACCAACACCAAATCGAAGTATTTAATAAAAGACAAGTTAAGGTCGATCAACTTAAAAAGTACACCCTACAATGTAACTGACCAATATCCCAACGAAGTGTTAGAAATGAGGAAAGTGTTAATCCCTATCATGGTGAAAGCCCGAGCAGATGGAAAAAGAGCAAATCTTGTGAGAGACAAGCTGTACATTAATAACAAACTCTTTATACCAGGTCCAAATCTTCGAGCATACAAGAACAACAAATAGGGGTCACGGGGAAAATGTGAATTAACTGTCATATCATGGAACGTAGAAGGCCTTAAATCGTGCTTAGACGACCAGGATTTTGTTCATTTTGTAAATGCCTATGATGTTTTGTTTTTCTCTGAAACATGGGAAAGGGAGGTAGATAACTTTTCGCTCGATGGTTATGAGTCCTTTTCTGTACCACGTAAGCGTGAGGCTAGCAGTAAGGCCAAGCGTGGACATGGTGGGGTTAGTCTGTTCTACAAAAAGGAGCTTTCGGGTGGCCTTTTTCTAGAACAGTCCGACCACCACGGTTTATTATGGGTTAAGTTTTGTAAACATTTCTTCAAATTGAATAAAGATATTTTTGTTTGTTTTGTATACATCCCACCATGTAATTCCCCCTATTATATATCGCATGAAATAGGATTTTTTGAAAGTATTGAAGTTAATGTTCACCATTTTTCCACTCTAGGAGATGTCTCAATTATAGGAGATTTGAATGCTAGGTGTGGTAAAAAGCATGACTATATCTCGTCGAATATAGAAACCAATAAATTTATGCCTTTTGATAATAATGATGATGATGTTTTCATTAACTGCACATTTCCATCGAGATCTTCAATGGACAGTGTTGTAAATGCCTCTGGAAATAAACTTTTAGAACTGTGTTCTAGCTCAAACCTTAGAATTGTTAATGGTAGAATTGGAGATGATGCTAATGTAGGAGCATTCACCTACATGTCAGAAAATGGAAAAAGTCTGATTGATTATGTTATTTGTTCGTACGAGTTATTTCCCCTGATTTGTAATTTTGTTATTCACGATTTCCATACAGTATCACCTCATGCCCCTGTCCAGGTTGGTTTTACTACGGGTAGCGCAACGATTTCAAATGAAAATCGATCGTTTGCCCGTGATAGAATCGACTGGGACAGGGAGCGTGCAGACGATTTTAAAAACCTTATTAATTCTAGGATTGATCTTTTGAAAGATATTATAAAGAATATTGAGCTTAAAAGTATTGATCTTGACACGGGGATAAGTAGAATCTCTGATTGTTTGTATAATTCGGCATTTTCTATTTTTGGCAAGACAACTACAACACATATTAAGAACACTAAGTATACACAGTTCAAAAGTCCATGGTTTAATTCTGAGTGTTTGAACGCTCGTAAGAAACTACGAGTTGCTAATAAAACATATCGTAAAAACAAGTCTCCTCAAAATGAGGATGTTTTGTTAGCCTGCAAGCGCGATTATAAGTTGGTTAAAAAGCGTGCAAAGGCTAAATACAACTCACTTCAAAGAAACCGGTTTAGTTGTCTTGCTAAAAATAGTCCAAGGTCTTTTTGGAAAGAGTTAAAGAAATTCAAAACCAAAAATAGTACCTCGACTTCATTGAGTAAATCCGAGTTTTTTAATTACTTCAAGGACATGTATTCGATTACAAATTTATTTACTGAAACAAACTGCAATTATGATTATGACAGTAACCAAGATGCATCTGTATCAATTGATGAGCTTGATTGCGAATTCACATTAGATGAAGTTTTACATGCGATGAAATCATTAAAGACGGGTAAAAGCAGTGGGATCGATTTGTTAACTCCCGAAATATTTATTGAGTGTAAAGATGTTTTAGCACCACTATTATGTACAATTTTTAACTTTATGTTTGTAAATTGTGTATATCCCTTAGAATGGACAAAGGGTATTATTGTTCCAGTTCCCAAAAAAGGTGACCTCGATGACGTAAATAATTACAGAGGAATAACTCTTACTAGTATTTTCGCTAAAATTTTCTCTTGTGTTTTAGATACCAGAATACGGAAATGGGCCGAAAGTAATGTTTTTAATGATTTTCAATTTGGTTTTAGAAAAGGTAAAAGTACGACTGATTGTATCTTTGTATTATCGTCTATTATAAATCATGTTATAAATGTACAAAATAGAAAATTGTATTGTGCCTTTGTTGATTTCCGCAAGGCATTTGATACAATCAAACATAATGCAATTTGGTTCAAACTTACTCAAATAGGTTCATCTACGAGAATTATCAGAATGCTGGAAACTATGTATAAGAATATTAAATCATGTATAAGAACGAATGGACAGATGACAGACTTTTTTGATATATCAAAGGGTGTTAAACAAGGTGAACCATTATCTCCTCTTTTATTCATTATTTTCATTAACGATATGTACGAGTATATGCAAGCAGATGCTCTTGATTGTTTTACTTTGGAAGATATGAAACTGTTTTTATTATTATTTGCTGATGATACTGTTCTTTTTTCGTACTCTGTTGAAGGCCTTCAATTATTACTTAATAAGTTAAACGACTACTCGAAAGAATGGGGAGTTTCAGTAAATACTGAGAAAACGTACGTTATGATTTGTCAAAAAGGTAGTCGATTTGCAGAAGTTGATTTTACATATAATGGTCAAAAGCTTAACATTGTTAAGAATTTTACATATCTAGGATGCAATTTGTCCTTTAACGGAAAATTTTACAATACCCAGAAGCAGCTTTCGCTTCAAGCCTTGAAGGCGTTATTCTCATTAAACTCATTATTCGACAAGGTCTCTTTAAATGTTTCTGAAAAAGTAGAATTATTCGATTCAATGGTATTGCCCATATTAATGTACAGTGCTGAAGTTTGGGGATTTCATAAGGCAACTGATTGTGAGCGTATACAATTGAAATTTTTAAAACAAGTATTATCAGTTAACTCTAAAACCCCTAACACTGCAGTATATGGTGAACTAGGCAAATTTCCTCTTAGTGTTTTAAGGCAAATTACATTGGTTAAATATTGGGTAAAGATTTGTAAATTCCCAAACTCTCTTTTATTTAAAATATATAACATGTCTGATAATATGGGAAATCCAGTCAATGAATGGAAATTGAACATACGATCTTTATTAGACAGGATAGGATATTCGCACTTAATAAATGTAACTGATATTTCTCAAATAAATCTAAAAAGCTTAACACAGCGCATTTATGATATTTATATACAAAGTTGGTTGGCTGATTTAAATACATTTAATAAGTTAGAAAGTTATAGACTTTTCAAAAAAGCATTCGAAATGGAAAAATATTTTACAAGCATTACAAATTTTAAAAGCAGAATTACTATGACAAGGTTTAGATGTTCAGCACATTCTCTTCAAATTGAAGTAGGCAGACACAGAAACATTGTCAGAGAGGATAGGAAATGCTTAATGTGCAATTTAAATGTAATTGAAAACGAATTTCACTTTTTACTTGTTTGTCCTTTTTATAGAGATATTAGAACATTGTATTTGCCAAAATATTATTATACTTGGCCAAACATTCAGAAATTCATTGGTTTAATGGAATCAAATTCTAAGAAAACAATTTTGAACATTAGTAAATTCTTAGATAAGGCTAACAGTAGACGCAATCATCATTTCATAATGAATCCATAATTTTTGTTTTGTTTCATTACCAAGTATTTAGTATTATGTCCTTACTGTCTTATTCATCTTTCTTTTGTATTCCATGAATAAGCCTTTTTCATTCAAAAGTCACATTTTTCTCATTTTTGTGTTTGTATTGCCATGTTTATGCATTTAATGAATTTGTATGTTGTACATATGTTTGACAACAAACTATGTTTTAGTTTATATGTCAATAAACTATTTGAACTTGAACTTGCTAACCTGAAAATCTTTTCTAGTCAAAACTAATCATATATTTTAAGTTTTGGATAGCAGACGACACAAAAATTTTTTTTGATAAAATTACCAAACTTTCTACGGATATAACTCGCTTGTCTAATGTATTTTTACCGACACACTAATTATTTTTCTCTTTATCACATTTTTTGTTTTTTATATACGTCAAAATGTACTGATGAGGGAATGTGCTTGTACAAGTGTAACCCTAAAAAACCAGAAGCCGGAGTCAACCCATGACAAGACGATAACGACATTTAACCACTTTGTTGCAGACGACTCTGGAAAACATTGTGGGAAAAATAGAAATTGCTCGTAAAGAGCAATTTCTCTTTTTCCCACAATGTTTTCTGCCCTATTAGAATTTTTTTTCTTCTAAATTCATCTTTTTTTGAAATGTAGTCTGCAAACTCTTTCAAATTGGGACAGTGGATAATTTGGCGTTTGGCAAAGGGTTTGAACTTAATACGTGTTACCTGTGTCCATCTGTCCCCTGGTCAAGTTCACATCACGCCTTGAGTGACCAGGTGACATCGACATAGACCGGGTTAGGGGAAATGTGACCCGATCATGAATTGTAGAAAGTCATAGGTTAAACGAATTAGAAAAAGCAATGTTTTTTATTTTCAATTATTTAGCTTAGATTAATAATTGCATTTATACTACATGTGGTACAGGACATATTTACAAAGCATTCCCAATAGGTGAAACAGATTATCAATGACAAGGTTAAGATGTTAAGCACACTCTCTTTGAATTTATGTAGTCATGCATGGAAACATTGCCAGGAATGAAAGTAAAAGCTTTTTAAAGGTATCCAACGTTCTATCTATGAGTTGTTCGTTCGTTTGTTTCTTTTATATTTCGCGTCAACTTTTCAATTCTATATGAATCGCCTGATTTATTTTCATGTTTGGTAACAGATCACAAGCTTAATCCTTAGAGTGCTGGGTAATTTTCTAGAAAAAGAATTTTGTGTTTTCTGCTCTCCAATCCTTGACTATCTGCTTGATTTTAATGAGAAAAGATATTTAGAGTAGCAAACAGCTTAAATCACAGGCGAGCCGCCAGTTTACTTGGTGGCTGACCTGGATCCAACCTGTTTGCACAAGCATGAAGTCGGTTCCAGCACTATAAAGGTTTACTTCACACATAGGCTGTTCAACCCGGATAGAACGTTCGGCTTTCCGTTAACCCTTTACCAAACGGCATATTTTTGACTGTCACAAATTGAAAGAGTGTGCAGACAACATTTCAAAATGTGATGAAATTGTAATATAATCTTCTGATAGGACAGAAAACATTGTGGGAAAAGGAGAAATTGCTTGTCACAAGCAATCTCGCCTTTCCCCACAATGTTTTCAAGAGAGGTCTGCAACAAATTGGTATAATGTCGTTACTGTTTGGTAAAGGGTTAATGAGCCGTGAGACTTACTGTCAAGAACATCCCAAGGCTCTGCGAGATAGGAGGCCATGTAAGTCAACCCTTAAAGTGCTGCAACCTACTTCATGCTTTTGCAAGCAGGTTAGATCAAGGCAAGCCACCAAGTAAGTTAACGACACACCTGTGATCTAACCAGTGTGCTACTCAGAGTATATTCATCTCTTATTCTTTCTATGTAGAATTAAAGTTTCAATCGTCATTAAATATCCTATAATCCTTATAGCGCTGGAAACGACTTTATTCTTATGCAAACAGGTGGAATCAAGTCGAGTCACCCATTAAATTTGGTTGTTGGCTTGTGATCTAACCTGTTTGCTACTCTGAATATCTTTCCTCATCAAAATTAAGTAGATATTTATGGCCTAGGAAAGGAGACGACACAATGATCTATTTTTAAGAAGATTACCAAGCAGTCTTAGGGTTGAGTCATGTTGTTTTACCGCCAGGTGGCGATGCCCTCTTCTCTTGGACGTAAAAAAAAGAATGTTTGTAATGTGCAATGCTGCTGTTTCTGTCTCGTGATGCCTGGGCGTTAACCTTTACCCGAGGATAGTTGAACTTGTGCTGATCCGATTTGGCTTCAGCAGACGACATGTGTATATGTTTACTTCATTTTCACGTTATTGTATCAGTCAATTAAACTGTTCTTGAAAAAGGAGAACTAGCTCTTAAGAACAATTTCTCTTTTTTCGCATTTGTTGCAACCCATTAGTGTGGAGCATTTTTTTTTGCAACATATATAAGTTATGAGCGAATAAGAGAAAGCGATAATCATAAGGTTATCCGAAGATGTTGGGTAAATATGATTAAAATACCAGCCGTGTGTTGGGATACTTCTAGGGCAAAGCTATCCCCCGTTTCTTGCCGCCTCGTCGCATTTTTTCACATTCCTTGCTCGCAATGCACCGCCTTAAGGCCTTAAACATACATTCTTTGCTCATAACCAAGGCCTTAGCAGGTAAGTTGATAAGGTCAAACTGAGTTGGGGTTAGTAGTTACAAGTAAACCGAGAACATACAGACCTATTCCAATATACTTAATGGTCGAAAACCAAGACTAAAAGCACGTGAATAAAGTGCTGATGTAGTTTAACAGACACACCTCTGATACCGACATGAATCGTCACTATACGAAATATCTTTTTGTCGACTCATGCACTCGTTCTTTCATAATTAAACATAAGTAAAGCACGATGATGGTAACTACAAACATGCATAATCAGTAATTATGTTTCAACTAGAAATGACTATGACTGAAAATGGCTGATTTGTTTATTTTGATCAATGAAGCCCTTTGCATTCATTGTTTTAACATGCTTCGATTAAAGATGCATGCACTTAGCCAGGTATCATGTGATGTCAAGTTTGATACGTTTACTGCTAAGTCATGGAGGTACCACTTTTGTCTAACTGAAAGCATCGATAAATTAAAGCAACATAGAATAAAACACAACTGAGGTAAACCAAAATAGATTGCATTTTATAAAAAGTTGTATGTAGCGAGTGATTGCTGCCTAAACTCAAAATAACATTTGTATGTGAACATGACTATGTACTTGTGAAATAAAATGTATGTTCTATTCTGTTCTGTAATACATTTGTAAAAATAAACGATTTCGAACCTTCTGTCATTATGTGAGTAGTGACATCGATTAGAAAGCAACATCACGGTATAGAAATCGATAGTAGGAAACATTTTATATTTGTTGAGTTGACTTATTTACATTCTATTCATTGAAGACGATTCTTTCCAGAAGTAAAAAAAAAATGTATCTTTAGTTCTATTCAATGTCTATACGCGAGAATTGGGTTATCAGATTTCTTTATTGAATATTTAATGTTATGTTTATAAACAACTTTCTTTGTCATTCAATCATGATCTGGGTCAAACAGAGGACGTCTATATTTGCAAACACCCTTTGCATCAACATAAAGCCGAATCATTCTTCCTTGAAGGTGAAACACGTGGACATATCATATAAACCATATCTCAAATACCACCACATTTAGATCTCTTTGAAGCCCACATGATTTGAACTCGTTAGACTAACACTTTCCACTAACATTCATTTTCATTTGTTTTGAAAGGATTTTTTTTATTGTTATTGTTTTACTCATGTTCAATCTCACTGCAAAAGCAGCTGAAACTAGACAAGTATGGAAAGCTACAGGGCACTTTTATGTGTAAAAGGTAAAACGATTGTAACAAAGAGAGCGGCTGCTCATAATGGGTAACCTCTCCTATCATCACAACTGTGTCTTAGAAGTCTTCAATTCCATAGTATGCACTGGTACACGTATAAATAAAAGGATCATTTCATATTGTGCAGAAAATGCACATTTCCATGTTTTTTTCTTCATGATATGTGGAATCTTTCAAATCTGATCAGTCAAATTAGCTCATTTATGGGAAATGTTTTCAACGATTTTAAACGTGGTTTTGTTCCATGCACGAAAGGGGTCTAATGCTTTTCGATAAAAGTAAGCGACAATACAAATTTCAATGACAATTCAAATCATTTATTGATTCTAATACCACAATTTGTCTGCAGCGTACTCGATATTCTGCAAAATCGATCTCTATTTGTCTCATCATAATTTGAATAAAATGATATGCACTCCTTAGACAAGGAATACTTAACTGAATGAACAGATCTTTGAGTCTTTAACGATACACCATACCCATTCCGAAAGACATGTAGCATTAGCCCTTTTAGCGCTGGAACCGACTTCATGTTTATTCAACAGGTTAGGTCCTTGAGTATCTTTCTTCATTAAAATAGAGCAGATATTTAAGGTATTGGAAAGCAGACGACACAAAAGTATGTTTTTAGAAAATTACCCAGCATTCTAAGTGTTAGGTGGGTTCTTTATTCCATCTATATTAATCATCCTTTCCCTTGATGCTGCTTCATTCACACTTCGATTGTATTAAAAAAACGCAGTGCTTTGATGTATCTATTTTAGACCATTGTTTCACTGTGTTAATGGGCGTAATGAGTAATTGAATAAATTAACAAATAACGCAATGCGTTTGTCCGCGTTTCTCCGCGAGAACAAAACAAGCTAACCTTTCATGTCGCTCTTAACAGGTCTTGATGTTTGGCATTCAACCCTATGAGCTCTATTTCACGTTTTGTTTATTTCTAGATGAAGCCGTGCTTTGCATGGCGTCTTCCGTTTCCGATTCGTACCCATTCCCGAGATGAACATTTAGTACATGTCAAAATTGAATACAATGACAGACGACATACATAACATATCCGAAGTATTGTCAGAAACAAAAAGATAAAACTCTCGTAAGAAGGAACTTACCTCGTCGCATTATATTTAACCCATATACTGCTGGACCCGACTTCATTCTTACGCAAACATGTTAGATCCAGGTCAGCCACCAAGTAAATTGGCGGCTGACCTGTGATCTTACCTGTTTGCTACTCTGGGTATCTTTCCTCATCAAAATCAGGCAGATACTGAAGGTTTTAGAACGCAGACGGCACAAGAATCTATTTTCAGAAAATGAACCAGGATTCTAGCGATTAAAAGATTAAGAGAAATTGCCTCAAAGATGGGTGTCATGATCGAATCTAACATGTATTATAGATTCATGACGATTTGTCAGTCATCTTGTTGTAGCAGCCTTTCATACTATTATCAACTTAATCCCCAAATTATATAAATCTGCTTACACTTAGAGGTTAGTCTGAATGATCCAGACGTTAACCATAGTTACAGCTTGGATCATCCGAATTTGTAAAGGCGGTGCAAGTTAAAACTTACCTTGAGTAAAACAATCAAAATCAAAGTAGGCGAAGGAAAATTTGTCTTCATGACATGCAGATCGCAACGTTCTTGACCGAACGCTTCAGAACGACTTTGTTTGCCTTAACAATCTGCACTATAGCTTAACCCTTTACCAAACGCCAATTTCTTTTGGGCAGTGCCAAATTAAAAGACGTTGCAGACGACATTTTAAAATGTGGTGAAATTGAAGAGCAACCTTCTGATAGGACAGAAGACTTTATGGGAAAAGGAAAAATCACTCGTTCAGAGTCGTCTGTAACAAATTCGTAAAATGTCGTAATTGTTTAGTACTGGATTAATAATAGCTCTTATTAGCCCCCACCTTATCAATCAATTGCAATTTTAATACAATGATCTCTTAATCATCCGAAATACTGTGGAACTCTCACGCTTAGCTGTATTCGATCATGAAACAGAATTGAAGCATGAAGTAAACACGTCTATGGGAGTGCATTACAATAAGTACAAGAGATGTGGTGTTGTTTTTATCTTAGAGTGGTTGTCACATATTGTCGTATTACGTTCTTGTATATCAAATTGCATAGCCCAAAACTGCTGTCGTTTCTTTATCGTTTGGCACGCATGTTCTTATTACGTTCAAGTTTATCAAATTGCATAACCCAAAGAGTTATGCTTTCATTTTCAAAACTATTGTAAAGCAATAGGGTGACCTCAGAGTCGAGGGCGTAAATCACCTTTGTTTATACCAGCAGTATTTACCAAAGTTTCCTGACGGTGATTGATAAAGGTCGGGATGACAGTAAACAAAGCTACAATGGATTTGATATATGCCAAAACGAATGAAAATAATTCTTTTATAAGTACAATACCGATTGCTTCAACCCCCGATGAAATGTCAAAGAACTAACGAGACATTGACAACTGATTGTTTTTGATGTCATCTTTATGCTTATTTATGGGTAGAATCAGTGTTATATTGGGGCAAGTCGCGAAGTGGTGTAGTAATACGTGCTGTTAATACGAGACTGGATCGTAATCCGAACGGTTGACTGTATTACTGTGACCTGGCGTTTAACCCTTTCCCAAACAACAAATTTTGGACTTTGGACTGTCCCAAATTGAAAGAGTTTGCAGACGACATTTGAAAATGTGATGAAATTGAAACATATTTTTCAGATAGAGCAGAAAACCTTGTGGGAAAAGGAGAAATTGCTCGTTACGAGTAATTTTTCCTTTTCCCACAATGTTTTCTAAAGTCATCTGCAACAGAGTAGTCAAATGTTGTTATTGTTTGGGAAAGGGTTAAAGGACTATTTCCAACTGTTGCAGCACTTACACGGAAGTAGAATAACCCCGTTTTTGAAATGTCCTCTATACATTAGAATGCTGGGTAATTTTCTAGAAATAGATTTTTGTGTTGTCCGCTTTCGAAAACCTTAAATACCTGATTAATTCTGATGAAGAAATATACTCAGTTTAGCAAACAGGTTAGATCACAGTCCAGAAACAAATTTAATTGGTGGCTGGTCTGTATTCAACCTGTTTGCATAAGCATAACGTCGGTTCCAGCGCTATAAGGGTTAAAGGAATATTTAATGACGATTGAAACTTTAATTATACAGAGAATGCACGTAACAAGAAAATGGAATAGAATAGTAGCGTTATATTTGAGGTGTGCATAATGACGCCATTTTTTTGTCCTTTCCTGATTTAATGGTGGAACCGTATTTGCTTCATGGTGCCTCTATTATTTGATGTCGTAAGATAATGTTTTGTTGTATAATCTGGGGAATGCGTGCCCGAGTCGTTCGAGGACAGAACTTGAAAAACACATGACGCCTCTCCACATGGATTCAAAGAGAGGCAGTTTCTCAAATAACTTACTGATTGCCAACGAGTCTATCTAACTTAACATTACTTAAGTGTGGTCAGGGTTGGGGGTCTTCCTCCATCATTATTAGCAGGCAATCACAATATAGTTCAGAAACTGTGAGGCAATATAAAACCAATGCTGAAGAAGAAATAAATGTAAATGTATCTCGCAATGTCAAATGATGCTATTCGGCATAGCTACTTAGTATTTTATCTAAAAAATATTTCACTTACAAGCGTCTTGTATCGGAATCCTTAGTAACCATTGTGAACAAATAACTTTCTCATTAAAGACATTCAGTATTTTGCCCAACGCAGACATTTTTATAACGCAAACCTGTATGCTTATGTGACTTTTTTAATTTTTCTACCCAATGTCAAAGACACATCATTAATTGTCCAATATAATATGGTTTACTGGTACATTTGCACCGGTCCCGATTTTCTATATTTAGAGTGGACTTATGGATGCAATTTGATACACGTGATATCATGGCAACGAAGCATCACATAAACTGTGAACGGGGTTCTCCACGTGAATATTCGTCACATCTAGACAATTCTGGATTGAGACAGAGATTTCCGGATTTAAATACATGGGCATTTTTCCTGTATACGTATCGATAATAGTACAGAGAAATATCCGCTTTTTATTGACCAAATTCCTCATTTGGAAAAAGAATAATACGTCTTCTTGGATGTTTTTGATAACGACAACCTAACAATTTAAGCAATCATCAATAATTATGTTACGACATAACGCCACAGTTTTTGCGTCTTGCTGACGACGACTTTTACAAAGCATGGGTAATACTATACCACCAGAACCAAAAAGTTGATAATCAACGCATGGGGGTACGAAATGTGGCTATCATTTGCAAAAGTAGGTACAAAGCAAAAATGCCTTGCGTAGCCATCTTGTGCTGGCATGATGTCGTAAACATTGGTCACGTGATTCCCCGCCTGACAGGTATGTTCTCTAACATTTATGTGAAATTTGTTTATGTTGTAGTCTGTGGCAAATGTGTATAATGCTTTTGACATTAATACAGATATCTAAATAATTGCACAATGAATTAAACCATAGCTTGTGTTTGGGAATTCGACAGAAAGTGCTTATGAGACCGCGCTGTTTGTACGGCAATAAAGAACAGTATGGCAAAAACTCAACAGGTTAAAAAGCATGATCTATTACAACCTGTCTATTGATGAATGACTATTTGACTTGGAATCCGGGTGCAATAGGCTAAATAACACATTAGTCCATACCGTATCACTTTTACACTTTTACAGCATGATTGTTATAAAGCAGCTGCGATAAAAGAAGAAAATTCTTGTCAAGAGCATTTTCTCCTTTTGTCTCAATGGTTTCTAACCAATCTAATATGGAAACTGGTTTTCATCCATATTTTGAACCTATTACCTCTCGTTAATTCAAAATTTGTACTTTTAATATCTTTCAATATTGTATGAATGGGCTAAAGGATACATCCTAGAGGATACATCATGCAGGGGAATTGTGCAATATATGCGAACAGCAAAATGCCAAATTACGTTCAGTACCTGAATTCGTGCTCATTAACGCTTAGAATGCTTGGTATTTTCTTTAAATATATTTTCGTGTTGTCTGCTTTCCAAAACATTAAATATCTGCTTAATTTTGATCTGGAAAGATACACAGAGTAGCAAACAGGTTATATCACAGAACAGCCGCCAGTTTACTTGGCGGCTGGACTGGATCTAACCTATTTGCATAAGCATGAAGTCGGTTCAACCACTTTAAGGGTTAATTACGTCATCTCTTACCTTTAAACAGATTTGGTCTCACGTGTACATAGACGCATGTGATCAACCGATTCAAATAAAGCAGCTATTTTCACACGGCGAGAGTTTCGCTCCTTAATTGGGATTAACGCCATAATGTTGCAAGAATAACTTGCTAAACTGTGTAACTCAAGTTATACGTGTACGTACTGTGAATAAAGGAAATAATTGTGAAAGTAAAATGCTAAGCATCCTATCTAGACTGCATACACTACGAGACAAGACGAGTTTTTATAATGTCTTTCTACATACATGTACTCATTCGTGTTCTGCTGTGAATTGGCTCTTTGTAAGTAGCATCACAAGGAAAGGAAAGGTAATTTAAAGATAGATTACCCATAGTCCACCATTCTGAAACTCATTCATTCAACGAATCACTTCGGCCGTGACGGGTATACATCGGTCTAGATTGGAACTATTCGCATGAAATTAAATGATTCCGGCATCACGACCGAAGTCTATCGACGAAAGAATGAGTTTCAAAATGGCAGATAACGGGTATCGTACCTTAATAAAAGCAATGGGTCCCACGGCAATAGATAGTCGTCCGTCCTCTTTAACTGACCAATCTGTGAAGTGTCGCCAAATTCAATCCTTGGGTTTTCTATGCTCTCACACTGTTTGCTTAGCGGTGTGTGTTTGTTGAGGATGAAGCTTAACAGTTTCTTCAATGATTTGCTTATTCTAAATATTAAAGGACAGAGATCCAGGGATAGAGCGTCGGCCTAAAGACATGAGGGTCGTGAGTTTCAATTGAGTTCAAAGTGTGTAGCGGAATCAACAGAGGACCTTTTATTGCTCCACATTTGGTGCGAGAACACGTTCTGTATCTAGGAATCAGAATCTAGAGTGATTAATCTAAGTTGTAAGAACTTGTTTCACAATCGATGTAAAAATGTAAGTTTAAACAAAATCTATTCTCAACATGGTTTTCAAAGGGGTTAGCGGAAGTACCCATGATCTATGTGTTTCCCAACCGGAATTACACAATAACGATCGTATAATCTTTTATTCTAAGTTTGAGGTCTAAAATCTGAGTAATTAACAAGTTTCAAGCTTCATAAAGTTAATTGACTTACAAAGAAAGTCATAGTTTGTTACCAAACATAAATTCGTCTTTCAAATGCGTGAAAATGCTTGGAAATGACAACACGGTAATATTAAGAAGAAAAATATCTTTACGGAGAGAAAGATACATTTTACCAAATAAAACAAATTTGACAGTAAGTACTTATTGCCAGATTAAATGATTAGAATAATGAATTAAGTATTGTTTCAAGAATGCTTCACGTGTCTCAACTAAGAATTGACTAACGGTTAAAACTGGGGCCCGTTTTACTAAACAACTTACGGAAAATATTTGCGTAAGTCATAATTGATTAACATGGATAATGTCTTCAATGAAAGTACAATATTGCAATGTGACACGTCATTGGAAGCGTCTCGGAGAGACGATTCCAATGATGTGTTACTTTGCAATATTGCTTTGCCAAATATTGAAATAAAAGGCCTTGTTGTTTTAGACTTACGCAAATCTTAAGCGTAAACTGTTTATTAAAACGGGCCCCTGTTCTCTACGAGTTCGATGTCATTCGTGAAGATTCGGTCAAGTATAATGCTATTTTTGGAATTAAGATTTTCTGATACCTATGAAAAGCAGACAAACAAGTATGCAAATAAATTCATTTTCAATAGCATTTTACGTCTACCCGTGTATGCACATACACCTTTAAGGATGCCTGTTCGTTCTAGGTAGTTGAAGTGGTGAACGTGTGGTACTGCTAATAGAAAAAATAATTCTTTTATCCTCATGAGTTTAATTCCTCGTCACATAGTCTTTTTACCATGCATAGTAGAACATAGACGGCCTTAGTTCTGTCGGAAATGATAGCTAATAGCCTAACAGGAATGTATCAATACTAACTGTACAACATTCACACGGTTCAAAAACAGCAAATCATATTGTAAATACCAGCGTACTACCCCCAACGAGCGCTCGGGTAAACATCGTAGTAAACGACACAAAGGGCTGGGTGCTAAACGTGGGTAAATAAACATCGAACTGCCCCCATAGGGTCCCGGGGATAAATAACAAATGTACATATACGCTCACTAATCAGATAATTAAATAATTGCCATTTAACCCATAACCAAACAATAACGACAATTGACCAGTTTGCTGCAGACGACTCTGGGCAGAAAACATTGCGGGAAAAGGAGAAATTGCCCGTGACGAGCAATTTCTCCTTTTCCTAAAATGTTTTCTGCCATGTCAGAAGATCAGTGCCATATGAGAAGATCAATTTTCAATTTCGTCACATTTTGAAATGCCGTCTGCAAGGTCTTTCAATTTTGGACAGCCGAAAATTTGCCGTTTGGTAAAGGGTTAAAGGTTTCCTTTATACAACAGCGGGTGGGCCACCGCAGAGTACCGCCTCGGACAATTTGTTCAAGGACACAAATGTGCATCCGAGACAGGGCATTCCGTGAAAGTCCTGTGGGTATCTCGAATGAAGGTCAACCAATTAGCCATTCACTTGGACGACGAATAACAGGTAAAGGTGAAGGTTTTGTTTATTATAGTGTCATATAGGGTCATATGGGAAAACTGCATAATTCAAAATACTTTTTTTTAATTGAGAAGATGCCTTTAATGTGCTCCTTTTATATAAATCGAAAAAGCTCTTTAAAAAAAGGTAAAAGTGTTTGTTTATTATAGTGTCAACCCTTTTAAAAGGGCCAACCAGTTTGGCTTATGAGACACTTTTCACTGATTATACCAAGTACCTCCCAACTTCTATCACTATGCCAGGCGCCAAGCGAATCTAAGTCGGTAACCGTTATATAAAACTAGCTCACGGCTCACAAGCCTACCATTTTGGATCAAGTCCCACGAGAAACAGTCTCCGGATAAATGCCTCACATGGGGGCTCGAACCTTCATCCTCCCTGTCCCGAGGTGGACGCTTTAAACACTAGACGATTTCAGTAACAATTTAATTCAATTCAAATATCTTTTATTCGCTCACGTCTGAATTTTGTCAGACAAATAAGTAAAGTAATATACTATTATTACATTCATTCACATATACAATAGTAGTGTACATAAATACATTGTAAGGAAACAGAGGTAAGTTGAAGGGAAGAGGCAGGGATTGGAAGGGCTATATGCTTGACAGAATGTTCTTGTGCAGGCTTTGGATACACAGCAGGGGTTATCCATTTCGCTGATATCAACTAGTGTTAATACTATCAATTAGTATTGACGCTATTCGAGTTCAATGTCATTTAAAACATCGCAGGGTTTATAACTGAGATAGCAAACAGGGCACAATGAGCTACACAGGGGTCCCAAAGTTCTTAGTCCGTTCCTTGATCACTTTTTATTTCGGACGGTTGATGGAGTCATTCGTTTCTGAACCATTCGAATTTAGTCGGAATAAGATTGTCAATCTTAAATTATCGGGTCTATCCAAGGAAAACACCGTTGACGAAATGTGGAAGCCGCTATATTTCTTCTTGCAAGACTCATTTCGTTTTTAAATGAAAATGTCAAATGCAATATCCTTACATCGGTCTAAGGAACTAAAACTATTTCCTTTTAATTCCAATATGACTTTTGAGTTACCGACCAAAATAATGGTCGTATATGATGTTCGTCACTTCTATATAAACTGAACTATAAGTCAATCGTGCTCTTGTGCTATGTTCAAGTTTCAATCGAACAATACCATACCTGAGATAACGTGTAATTGAATGAATGCGATTATCTACCTACCGTTGCATTTAGCATTAATCACTTGTTTACTTTCTTTGAATTCGGCCTTAACCTGCGCTGGACCTATGCTAAACATGGCCACTCATGTGAAATTTATTGGGCGGCACATTCAAAACGAAATGTGTAACCCTACACTTGTATACAAGGTGTAAAAAGAAAGTTTGTTTAAATATAGTGTCACCCCTAGAGAAACGGCCATCCATTTGGGCTTATGAGACACTTTTCACTTATTATAACAAGTACCTCCCAACTTCTACCACTACGCTAGGCGCCAAAAGGATAGAAGTCGGTAACCTTTTAATTTAACCAACTCTCGGCTCACGAACAGGCCCTTTCGAACAAGCCCCACGAGAAACATTCCAGACAATATGTTGTTCTAACCTTCAAGCTCCCCGTCCCATAATGGTGAAAGGACAGAATAACAGAATTAATGATTAAACGGAACAAAGGCCACGTTAAGATTAAGTTGTATATCATTAAATAATCTTGCCTGGATTGGAATACTTGTTTGTCAACTTCATTCGTGTAATTCTAATTTCATTGTGAAAATAAAAAGTAAAAGGATGTAATTAATTTGAAAAGGATAACGAAATCGTTGATATTCATTTTATAAATATAAAGTAAAAATAAGGCAAATTTTGAAAATTGGATCGGTGAAACCTTTTAAATGATAAACATTTCACGAATTACAATTCAACTTATTCTTTATAACAAAGCAATTTCTAGTTTTCCATTTCCATGGTCTTATGTTAAAGACCCTTTAATGTCAACCCTCGAATTCTCTAATTGATCAGGAATGCTGTCTTATGAAACAATCAGATAACCTTACACAACACATCTTGTCGTTGCGGTGCTTGAGTGCTCGCTGTTTGCCATGACCGGTCACAATTCTTTCTTAACCCATTATCAAACAATAACGACATTTGACCACTTTGTTGCAGACACCTCCGGAAAACACTGTGGGAAAAGGAGACATTGCTCGTGACGAGCAATGCCTCCTTTCCCCTCAATGTCTTCTACTCTATCACGTGTTAACTTTCCAATTTCATCCCATTTTGATATATCGTCTGCAAACTCTTTCGATTTGGGACAGACGAAAGTTTGGCGTTTCGTAAAGGGTTAAATGACCAACACGAAGTCGAGTATATTGCGGGACTCCAAAGCCCTCGAAGTTGGGATAGGTGTTGAAATGGTTCAATGTCAAGTTTTCAAGGACAACTTACAGCGAACCGCGTCATACAGTACAAGCATTGTGTCCGGCTAAGATCGTGATAGGTTCCAGGAGTGTGTTAATGACTTGTCGATAAATGCAGAGTAGACTGTCAAAAATATAATCGCAATATTTTGGTTTGGAGTCGTCAGGGGTTTTACTTATTGCAGAGCATTAAAGAACTCGTATAGCTGCAAGGACTTTAGGTAGATACCATGTCTTGATTTTACTGCTCACGGCATTTACAGGACTGTACTTTGGAAACCGCTTGGGACCACGAATCATTTATCGGTTATTTCAAAAGCGCAAAAATACTTTGGTCCGTGGTGCCTTGCGCATATTCCTCTCATTGGCCATTCATGTTGTATGAAACCATTTTACAAAGCTTTCTTTTGACTTTTCAATCGAAATATTGTATATATGAACACTATTTATACAATGTGACATTTCCATTCTTAAAAGCGCCTACAGGAAGCCGAATATATTGCAGGACTCCGATGCACCAAGTTTGGAGTAGGTGTTGAACTGGTTCAATGTCACGTTTTTCAAGGGCAACCTGCAGCGAGCACCGTAATAAAAGTATTGTGTCTGGCTAAATCGTGATAGGTCCATGGCATGTGATGGACTTGTCGACATATGTGGGTTTACTTCTACGTTCTTTTCGTGCAGGCTGTCAAAACCACAAGTTGCAATATTTTAATTGGGAGCCGTCAATGTGTTTTACTCATTGCAGATAGGTCTTAGAGGTGCAATAACTTTAGTTAGGTAGAAGCCGTGTTAGGTTTTTGCTGAATCTTGCGAGAACATTGGATCACGGAATTTACAGAAACGTACATTGTACACTTCTTAGAACCAGGAACCATTGTCAGTGTAATTTCAAAAGCGCGCCAAATGCTTTAGTCTGGTGCCTCGCGCCTATTGCTTTCACTGGCGTAGCATATTGTGTGGAGCCATTTTACAAAGCTTTCTTTTGTACTTTTTATTTGAAATCATGTGTATATAAACATTACTTTGACGATGTTACATTTCTATTCATTTAAGATGATTGATCCCAGATTTAGACCATGCACACAGTAAATTTACAATTATTCAGAATATCAATGCTCTTTTGTCCTTAAGGACGTTCTCGGTATTTTTTTCTGCGCACTTCATTTGCGCATCCAAGGGAGATGATAATATGTTACCGAAGAGGTACTTGCATAGTAGTCGGATGAACTTTCTTATTCGGGTGAAATGTACTGTATGCATTTTTTCTTCAAGATTAACCATATAATCCATGCAACTTTAAAAGGTTATTAACATTTTTATATATTTCTCATGCAAATTAAGCCCCAAGCTTCTTTTTTTCAAGTTTAAAGTTATCTTCATCATTTTTATAAATGTTTTCTAAATACGGTTACCGTGGAAACTGTCATTTAGTCAACATATTCTTTTTTTGGCACTTTGTTTTTCAGGATTAGATTTTACTTCAAATACTGAAAAATAAGAAATTTCTATGATAGAAATTTTTAAATATCTTCATTTATTTGTTATATACATATCAATTTTCATTTTTTTTGTCGAATACAAAAATGTGAAAAACTGATTTGGATTACAAAAATGTTCCGATTGTAATAGTTTAAAAGAAAAAAACATTGAATTTTAAAGTATTGAATGTATGAATTTATGTGTTTTTTTGTGTTTATTAACCTTCCAGAAATTATTTTATAACCTTTGAGGATGGTATGGTTATTTTGACATTTTTGCCTCAAACGGTTACTATGGAAACGAAAATACTAACTCGTCGACCTACATTTTTCTTTTCATTTTTGAATTCACAATAGAATTTTGAATAAAATATCAAAAATTCTATGAAAGGATTATTTTTTTATAAAACTGTAGAACATGTCCTTAAGCATGAACCCAGTGTTTTGTTAGTGGTCCAAGGGCAGAGCGTCGGCTTCTGGGCACGAGGGTCGTGGGTTCGAATCTTGTGAAAAGCAGGATCTACCTTGCAAGCTTTCATTTATCCACATACGGCGCTGCTCGAGTAGTGGTTATGTATCCAAGAAGCATAATTAAAAGTGATTAATCTAAGATGCAAGACCTTGTTTCACAATCAATGTAAAATAAATTGGTTTAAACTTAGGTCAGACAATGCAGTACAAGCAGTAAAGACCTTTCATAAATCCTGATTGTGCCAGGAATTGACTAACCCTTATATCGCTGGAAACTACCTTATGCTTATGCAAACAGATTAGACCAAGCAAATTTGCAGCTGGCCTGTGATCCTACCGGTTTGCTACTCTAAGTATATCTTCTCAACAGAGTTAGGCAGATAGTTAAGGTTATGAAAAACAGACGACGCAAACATTTATTTCCAGAAAACCATACAGCATTCTATAAGTTAAGGAAACATATTTTTACTCTACTGAAACCACTAAACATACATAGGTAAGGATATGCTCCCTTGGCAACAGAAATGAGAGCACATTTAAATTTTGTTTTGCTGATTCTGATAAGTGTGATTTATCAAAATGTCGTTTGAAACCCAGGAGGTAAACTTTCCATGCATCTGGTACGTAAGGAACCACTGCAAACACGTCTTTGACATTTAATCTTGTCTGTTTGACCAAAGACCTAATAAAACATTAGGTCTTTGGTTTGACGACTTCAACTGTGCACTTTACGCAAATTCAAAATCCTATAAAAGCTGTGTTTAAGTCGTATCACTTAATTGCAGACAAAATAAGTAATTTTCCTACAGTAATCATTCTGAAGAAAGACGCTGATACGTAAAAAAGTGAACTGATCACTTATGTTACTATCGCTGAGGCTGTTCTCAAAGCCAACATACATTTGTACTAACCAACTGGGATAATGTAATGAAATAATGCTGTCCGGAAATTCAATTTCAACGCGCTTTATACAGATATTGCATTAACTTCGCTCTAGTCAGTTTGCTAACGCATGCAGACTTTACGTGACTTTGACCTAGTGGTTAAGGCGTCCACATCGGGACGGGGATATCAAAAGTTCAAGCATCGCAGGAAGCGTTACTTGTGGGGTCTGTTTCGAAATGGTCAATTCTTCAGCCGCAAGCTAGTTAAATTAACTGTTACCGACGTATATCTTCTTGGCGCCTGGCATAGTGATAGAAGTTTGAAGGTACTTGGGATAATCAGTGAATAGTGTCTTATAAGCCAAACTGGCTTGCTCTTTCAATAGGGGTGACACTATAATAACAAAACCTTTACATTTACCTTTTTTATATGGCTTTTTCGAGTTATATAACAGGGACGCATAAAAGGCATCTTCTCAATTTGAAAATATCGTTCACCCCTTATCCAAACAACAAATGTTTGACTGTCCCAAATTGAAAGAGTTTGCAGCCGACATTTCAAAGTGTGATGCAATTGAACAATATTCTTTTGAAAGAGCAGAAAACCTTGTGGGAAAAGGAATAATTGCTCTTTATGAGCAATTACTCCTTTTCCCACAATGTTTTCTAAAGTCGTCTGCAACAAAGTCGTCAAATGTCGTTATTGTTTGGGAAAGGGTTAAAATCATCAAGTTTTCAAAAAAAAATCAACAAAAATATCAAAATTACACAAGCTTTTTGGTTTCACAATTTAACAATTTTATCGAAACAATTTCCCTCAAATTTGCAGGCCTAATCCGTCGCAACTTTCCAAGCCTAACGAAAAGCAGGTCTGTGTAATCACATCTGAGTCATGTTTAGTCCAGGTATATGTTGCCCTTTTGTTAATTGGTGGTTCTCTCCCGTAGGTGACATTCTAAATTAGATCTGGTCCAGGTAGCGTACCTCCCAAGAGCTGACATTTTGCTCATTTAGCGAAGTAATTGCAAAGATGTCGTTCATTGTGAGATGAGAGCATTCACCAAAATGTTATGAAACGTTAGCTTTACTCTGTGCAGTGCATCGGGGTCATAAAACCTTTTCTACCATGAATACAAATCGCCAACCTGACAGACTATCTTGAAAGCCATTGTAGGTTTTAATTAAGACGTAATCAAGATTAGCATATTTATATATTATAACGAAAGTCAAACTCTTTATAAGGGACGTCGGAACTTTGTGTGCCTATTGCTAATACATCTACAATAAATAGCATCATAAACCGTGCATGAAAACATGAACGTTTACAATACATAGAGAATAAATAAGACTATTTTTGTAAATCAATGTGGTACAATTATTTCTCTATTGTGAACCCACGATGGCATTCTAGATATGATGAGCTTGATTCGCATAAGACAAGTGACTTTCTGCAAACTATATGTTACTCGACTTTATGAGACAATTCCTACACGATGATTTGTACGTTTAAGAATCATTTAATAGCATACATTGATGATTATGAACACAAACCTGTACAAATTTCTCGATATAAAATATGAACATCAAATAATATACGCAGCTATCGATTTTTAGAAAATTACCAAGCAATCCAAGGGTTAAGTAACCATTCATCTACCGATTTGTATCAAAAGCTTTGTCAAATATCCCATTTTAAAATATAATGACCATCATTTACAATAAAGAACCTTCGTCCCATATCGCAAATTTATATTACATTTAGGCCAATGGCTAAGTGTTGCAGACATGCATGCAATTTGGGAAAGATAATTATGATCTTGTTTTTGATTTCTTCTTCTCATTTTTTTCTGCGTATGATATGGCTTTTAATAAACACCAATATCTTTATTTGGGCCGGACACACGATACAAAGGAAAGATATTTCCATTGCAATATTTCTTAACTTTATATTCTGTTTATTTGAGGTCATTTGCCAAAGTATTGCCGATATGCCTTCCTTTTTTGAATAAATATATTCAATATATAACCTATTTTCTTACTTTCTTTCCTTTTCTTTTTTATCTTATCTCTTTTTTTTAACTTTTGTATTATTTTATTTGCTTTCTTTTTTTCCTTTTTTTGAAAATGAGAAGCCTTGTTAATAAACATCGACCTTTAGGATTTGAACCACACGAAGTGGTCACTACATCACTGTTCCCGTGAATACGCCATAGGATCGGTCACACAGGGAGAATGGTTCTGTTACATAAAGAAACGTCTTGATGAAAAGGTTCCCGCATTGTCGTTAGCGTTGGTTTCTACTTTGCCATTGGTAGTACGTACACACTTGAGCACGAACACAGGGCACCGTTTTACTAAATAACCTAACCCTTTACCAAACGCCAAATATTCTACTTTCGCAAGTAAAAAGTGTTTGCATTTCAAAATTTGATGAAATTTGAAAAATATCTTCCGATAGGGCAGAAAACATCGTGGGAAAATGAGAAATAATTGCTCGTTACGAGCAATCTCTCATTTTCCCACAATGTTTTCCAGAGTCGTTCGTAACAAAGCGGATAAATGTCGTATTTTTTGGAAATGGGTTAAAGAAAATATTTGCGTAAATCAAAACTGATAAAAATGACTAGTATCTAAATGAAAACACAATTAGTATCCTAGAAACGATTCCTATGGTATGCTACTATGCAATATTGCTTAGCCCAACATTGAAATAAGGGGGAATGATGTTTTAACTTGGCATAGTTGTTTAGTAAAACTGTACCGTCGGTACCCATGGTCTCATGCCGTTCTACCGCTTTATCACCGACACATAACAACCGACTTGCGCAAACTTGTAATAATATTTCATATTTAATATTTGAAGGTTTATCACTGCAACACTGAAGTGGTTTTGCTAGAAACAAGCTAGTACTTTAGTAACAATATTGTTTCAGCTCCCGTCAAAGTAAACAAATGGTAGAAATGCTCAAACAGTTCGTAGTGATACAAATGAGCACGGTTGAAACTGTTGTTAAGATATGATTCCACCCTTAAGTTTCTGTTCCTGTTTTAAGTAGATCATTGGTCGAGTTCAGAATGCCATACAAAGTTGTGTATGGCAAGAAACCATGACGTACTTAAACATGATGCCCTATGTTTAAGCAATATCGGTCTGTTGTGTTTCAAACCGCCTTAATAAATGACTGGTTTTCAGTTTTAACCAGGTTTTGTCTATTTGAGTAAATCAAGAGTTGGAATAAACCGGACGGTTCTGCTCTAAATAGAAGTAGCATCTTCAAAGTGTTTGAGGTTAATCAAATTTCCACCCGTAGATTAATTGCTGTTTTATCTTATTTTACCAACGTTTAATGTATTTCTAGAATTTACTAGAAGACAATGTTGTGAAACATCATATATCTAAATATATGTTATTATAAAACGACATGTTATGTGTACTTTTAGATTGATCGTGCCTAAGTATCGCAATCAAACTCTGTTATTTCTGATGTCGAAGGTAGTCTATTTGCGTGTAAGCAGACAATCCATAAAACTTGATGTGTTGGCGAATATGAATTTGTCACGTATGATTATGTTACTTAACAATCTGTGTTTGAAGGTACTTGTCCCCAGTTAAGAAGAAATACGTTTTTTTCTTTAACTCTTTACCGAAACTGACTTTGTGTATAACACGCACTAAAGAATACTAATTAGAAGCAAAGTAAGTTTGTATGTAAGTCTTTAGTACATGTAACTTAAAACTAGGTTATTGATATAATTTGCACACCCTTCTGTAATCATATGGTGGAGATATCACACAATATGTTGCAGATGCAGTAAACACCTTATACGATTTAATCAGTAAACAAAGTTTCAATTACCCTTATATAAGCGGCAATAATTTTTAATTATTATCAATGTTTGAATGTATACCTTATTTTTGTCATGCAAAGCCATCGAAATATGTAACAGTTTGTCGTCAAAATGCTGAAAGGCCCCGAAGCTAGTGTCTATTAAGAATAATCAAACCACAATTGATAATCAACTTTGGAATAAAGAAATTGAAATGCCCGGATCATTATAGATCGGGAAAGACCATTAACCTATAGCTGCCTATAGAGGGTAAGAAAGGATGTAAATCTTTATTTACTCCATATATGAAGAGTAGTTAACATACACAAGGTAAAACATGAAAACAGAATGAAACGTGGAAACAAAAAGAGATAAAGCCATATGGTTACTGTAATATATAGAATGGTCTATTCTATATGACAGATATCCATACATTTCTATGTGAGTATTATTCTGCAAGTTTGTGTTTTTCTACATACGTGTATGTGTGAAAGAGAAACAAAAGAGATTGGGTAAAAGTAGAGTAACAGCTGTAAACCATTGCATCTCATTTTCAAATCAATTGTTAATGTTACCCACTTAACACCGTACATAGGTAGTTGCAAGAGCACCCTTGACGGCAGGAAAACATGGACGCTTTCATTTCAATGTTTGTGATCGGGCAAATTACCATTTAGTTAGCAATTTCCAAAGAAAGTAAGCCTAATTGGTATGCTTGCTTGCGCAGTTCACATGTTGCGTTTAGTAGTATACCAAGTCATTGGTGTTTAATAGATGAATGACATATCTGAGCATTTGGATTAAAGATGCACGTTTAAATCGAATGACTCGAGTTTTACCGTGATCCGCCAACACACAGAGGGGCGTTGTCATTACTCTTTAGATGCCTCTCTATCCGTAGAAGACGTCTTATTGTAAAAACATTGAATCATCTGGGAGATTATCTATGAAACCTCTTCGTTTATGACATTTTATTTTTCAATTAGTGGATTCGGTTTCCTTTAGCAAGTACTCCAGAACTTGTTACATCGGTATAAGGTTATACCACTCAATACGATACTTCGGATTAAATTCCGACGCCATGTAATGTTACTTGTAGACAATATTAGACTAAATATGGTTTTCGCCAATAGAATCAACATACATGTATCATGTTCTTATCGCACTGTTGATGTTATTTTGAATTGTATGTTCTATTTATAGTCGTATTAATCCCGCGAGCACGTGCTTTTTTGGGATCG
The DNA here is from genome assembly GCA_947846245.1 of Cerastoderma edule. NCBI lineage: Eukaryota > Metazoa > Mollusca > Bivalvia > Cardiida > Cardiidae > Cerastoderma > Cerastoderma edule. Next base: position 33,472,473 of record OX401409.1, read on the forward strand.
TGGGTAATTGAAATTTTCTCATATTGCTGCTAGAAATGTATTTTCGACGATTAAACGTAGATTAATAGGTCAACCAAGAGCAGACGTAAACATCTCTGGTTAAGAGTGTTTGTTTACGATTCTATATTACTAGGTTATATTCGTATTATTCTATAGTGGGTCATTCACTAAAAGGGTTTTAGTGTTATCATTTCATCTTACTGCTAATTGAATGATTGTTATTGTCAACTGAAAATGGCGTTCGTATTTTGCTATAGAAACAGGTTAGATCTAGCCAAGTAAATTAGCAGCTGGCCTTTTATCTAACCTGTTTGCTACTCAGAGAATATTTTGTCATCAAAACTAATCAGATATGTTAGGTCTTGAAAAGCAGACGGCAAAAATATATTTTTAGAGAACTACCCAGCATTCTAGGGGTTAAAAAGTATTGTTTCTATTGACAATTAAAGATTACATGTCGGTCATTGCGTAAACAACATACAGGAAACATTTCACATCAAAAGTGAACTATCAAAGTTTTAAACGAGGAACAGAATGTTCTCGGTTGAAAATCTGTCCTTCTAAATGTATCACTTCTAAATGTCGCAATTTGTCATATGTGCCATGCCAAAGTACGATAGATACTCGTTAATTGTTATCTTACTTTGTCCAATTAGTCCTCTGTTTATAAATTTGTTTTATGATTCAGTCGGTGGCTAGGACCCTTTCCCATTTTAATCCAAATGGAATTGATATACTTATCCATATTTGAAACATAAACTGACACATATTGTTAAATACTCACAACAACGGATAACTAAAGGTTGTGAGATGAAATAAATTCTGGGTTGAAAGCATTATGACAAAAGGATAAATTGAGCATTCTGTTTTGTTTCGGGTCGGTTACTGTGGTCGCGGTGTCAGTGAGGTAGTATACACTAATTAGTAAACAACAAGTAGATGGATTTGACGTAATGGTATAAATCAACACACACTTATATGTGTTGTTAAATAAACTATATGGGTGGCGTCAAATAGTGAATCGTCAAAAATGGCCAAGAAATCGCGTTTGGCAATCAGCATTTGTTGTTAAATTTAAAACAGACGACTTTCATTTATTTGTATATACTCGATTTAAGTGATGGGGAAATCTTTCCTTGGAGCTTGAAATGTGTTGTCGGGATACTGTTACCCGTAGAATGCTGGGTACAAGTCTAAAAATAGATACGTGTGTCGTCTGCTTTCAAAAATCTTAAATATCTGCTTAAAAAGCTTTGTTGAGAAAAGATACTCATAGATGCAAACAGGTTAGATCACAGGCCAAATTTACTTGGCAGTTGGCCTGGATCATACCTGTTTACACAAGCATGAAGTCGATTCCAGCACTTTTAGGGTTAAAGTATATCAACTTATTTTCAACATTCACGTTACCACCGTGATCCAATGGTTTGAATAAAGATATTGAAATCAAATTTCCCCTTTCACTGCTTGTTGTCTCAAATCAAAGAGGCGGCATAGTTGGATTCTTATCATAAATTGGCCCCAAAAAGGATAAACAAAAACTTAAGGACACAGACAGTACTCTTCTAATAATACAATTACTAAGATAGTCAGGTCGATTAGTAGAAACATCAGGAGAAAATTGGTCGTTGGAATTGCGTGCTATCTGCGTAGTTAGATGTGAAGGTTAAACTGTGTAATGTGTGACGTCCATCCAATTTCTCCATGACATTTTCGAATATTGTCTTTAATCCTTGTAGTGCTGGAATCGACTTCATCCTTATGCAAACGTATCAATTGAATTGGCGACTGGCCTGAGATCCAACCTGTTTGCCACTCTGGGTACCAATCCTCACCAGCATTAAGTAGTTATTTTAAGTGTTTGAAAACAGACGACGCACAAATCTCTTTTTATGAAAAAGATACCAAGCATCCTTAGTGTTAATGCCCGGAAGGTTACATGTAGGGTTTCATCGGTAGCGTGGTAGTCAACGTGATTTGTGAAAGCGTTTACTGAATGAACATGGAGAAACTGATTAATATTACCTTTTCTTAACTGGAAACTGCCCATGTTCATAAATTCTACACAACAGAGTAGTTTTAAATTAAAAACTACGCATATGCATAAACTATACAAAAGGGAAAAGTTCTTATCCGTATATATTGAGTATACTTGCACAAAAGGGGAATTATTCGAAAACATTTCAAGAGCAATTCTACTTTTATTCAATTTATTTTCAAGTTGAGACTCAAACATTTTCTCAACACTTCGGTAGCTATAGGTAAAACCTTGTCTGGAACCACCAGATAATTCGATACATGATAAATACTGTAATAATTCTTTCACGATTACCTGTGGAAATGTCAGCGGAAAGGTTGTGCATGATGGGAATTGTTTGTTTATCAGTGAAAGAAACGCTTACACGGCAGTATTGACAGCCACAATTTAACCCTTTACCAAACGGCTATCTTCGACTGTCCCCAAATTTAAAGAGTTTGCAGACCACATGTTTAAATGTGATGAACCGAAAAATAATCTTCTGATACAGCAGAACACATTGTGGGAATAGTAGAAATTGCTCATTAAGAGCGGTTTCTCTTTTTCGCAAAATATTTTTCAGAGTCGGCTGCAACAAACCGACTGTTCAAATGTCTTTATTGTTTGATCATAGGTTAACCTATGATCTAGCAAGCTTAAATGAAGGGCACAAATAAAAATAAACGTTATATGGTTGGATACAAAATAATTTTGTACAAGCAAGAAATGCTGGTTTCAAATTTGATGTCAATGAGCAAGATTAGCTCCGTAAGTTGAGCGATGGAACTTGTAAACATAATATTTGAATCATTTATTAACCATGGTATTAAACAATAACAATGTATTATTGTACAGAAAACCCCTCCGACCCGTGGTGATTGATTAAACATTCAATATTAAAGTACAAGTGTTTTGGTATTTAAATGTTAGCGTAATGGAACTAACCTTTACTGTTTTCAGATTGTTAGCAAGAGCTGGTTAACTTATTTGGTCATCGATACCCATGTTTATGTCGTTACATAGACGTCGCCAACCATTAGAACCAATGTGATCTTTACACATTTATGTTGATATGAACGATGTAACGTTATTGAAACAGTAGCTTATAACACGGAGCCTTTATTTGTATTCATCACGAGAGGTAAAATGGAATAATTAGATGTTTATTTACAGGAATAGCTTCCTTTGCTTAACTACCTATCATAGAAACATAGAGTAGACGATCACTCTATTTGAAATAGATATTGGAGATGTTGGTCTACACACAGCCTGGTACGCTGATCCTGTATTAATCTGCAACCGCCTATTCAACAACGTCATTATCTCTTAGAACAGATTTTTGTCGTCTGCTTTCTTATCATGATTTGATTTTATGAACCATTAGAATACTGGATGATTTTTAAAAAATAAATTTGTGTGTCGTCTGCTCTCCAAAACCATAAATGTCTGCTTGATTTTGACGAGAAATGATACTCAGAGAAGCAAATGGTTTAGATCACAGGCCAGCTGCCAATTTACTTGGCTGCTGGCCTGGATCTAATCTGTTTGCATAAACATGAAGTCGGTTCCAGCACTATAGACGTTAAATGTAAGAGAAAATGATCTGCGATTAAGGTCGATGAACATAAAGAATAAATGTTATCAGATTCCAAAACGCACCTTTGCCATGTACGAGTAGTTGAGGACAATTCTCGTCATACGATCATTTCAACCTATAGATACGAAGCTCTCTACTCAGTATTAATTTGTTGATAAATCAGTGGTAGAATTCCACTTAAGGAATGACCCATAACCTTAAACATGTAAATGTATTGTGATGGAAGCACTCTCAAAGAATCCTGGTAAACAACCGCTTTAGAATTGTTTTGTAATTCCTTCCCAGACTTTTCTCAGATAGACTTTCTTTCATCCATCTTGTAAAATACATTACAATATAAAGTCAGTCAAAGTAATAAATAATTCTTATACGATATTCACCGGTAACACGTAGATTGCCGTAAGATTGATGCAACAACACTTTAACGCCAGTAAGCGTCATAACACGTAGGTTAAATGAAACCAATCTGAGTTAGTGAAAAGCAGACCTGCTTAGCGTGCAGTTATTTGTTCTTATTTTCCTCAAAATCTTTCTTTTAACTAAATCAACACCGTTTAAAGCAAATTTTTTTTTACGTAACTTTACTGCAATAAGTCCAATATTATGTATAACAAGTTGTGTGAAACGTTGATTAATTCTGCACAGCTTTAAAGAACATTATTGGTGTGCTTTTCGAGGGGATAGAGCTGTGTTACGTGAACAGTTTATAAGAAACCATTTTTGGGTTGTCCCATGGTGCGTATGACGTTATAGTTCACGCATCGTTAGTGTTTCTTTTTTTTCTCTGGGAGACCTGGTCTTTTTCCTCGAATAAAGCCAAAGCCACTTGGGAAATAACGTAGCTATTTATAGCGGGTGCCTCCTCAAAATGGAATGATGGATGAAGCGGAAGACATTCATTTGTTCCCACGTTTCATGACCGTTTTTGCCAACCCGATACTCCTTATAGTCGTACTTTGTCAACAAATATAAGATGTAAATGAAGGTAAGACTACGAAGTTGTAAGATTGATATGTACTTGCTTTGACCACTGATGGTATAATATGAACATCTTTAACAGTTTCGATAAAAGCAACAAACTGTCTATAGAAAACTGTGACGAATGCGACACAATCATTTTATTGCTAATATCTGATGTTAACTTTTATTCTGAGGAAGCCCTTACAATGGTTAACCCTAAAAATGCTGGGTAATTTTCTAAAAAAAAAACAACATTTTGGTGTCGTCTGCTTGCAAAAACCTTAACTATCAGCTTTATTATATTTAGAAAAAGATACTCAGAGGACCGAACAGTTTAGATCACAGGCCACTCGCCAATTTGATTGGCGACTGGCCTGGATCTTACCTGTGTATGAGCATGAAGTTGGCTTCAGCACTATAAGGGTTAAATAGTTGTTTGGGGGTTTCGATGTGTGACATTCCATTCTTCATCATTTGACGGTCATAATTGACTGTAATTAAGTCAGATTATTAAGAAAACGTCCCCAATGCTTCGGGATTCTGACATCTTGGTGAAGAGGCGTAGCTTTAATCAAATGAAAATGTTATATATTTCATCAAGAGCAGGGGGCGGGGGCGATACGGTTGTATGATCCCCATGTGAATATCTGCTTGTCTGTATTCTTAGATATACATGTAGGCACGTACATGTTCGGGAAATCATTGGAAATGGGCACATTTTTGTTGTAAATCATTTCTTTAATATTGGAGATATCGCTATCCATGAATTAAAGAAGGACTTGATGAAAAACGAACATTTGGCATGTTAAATGCTCATGAAAGGAAATTAATGCTATATCAAATTATAACATTGGTAGCTTTTGGTAAGATTCAAATAGTTATCACCAGAAGACACAATCAACAAAACCTAAACGTGAATGTCAACGAGAAATAACCCAGATTAGCCAGTTAAATAATTCAGATTGCCTGATTCTTCACCTCTGAGTCTTCAATCAAAGATGCTAGTTCACATAATGAAAATTTGAAAATCAAAATAAAACAGTGTTCAAACAATACTGCTTTTTGTCGATAGCCTAGTGGAAAGCGCTGTGGCCTATGATGCCAGGGTCCCAAGTTGATTCCCGTCAAAGACGTTTTTATGTACATGTGATCAGTTATATTTCATGTTTAAAATTTGAATGTGCATTTGATGAGACTTTAATAAACAATGAACGATCCTTACATCTTTTATTGATGGTTTGCTAGTTTGATACTTTTAAAAAAAATTGAAAAAAAAAGACATAAAACGGTTCGTCTATATCAAAGCCCTAAGCACACCTACTCACATAAATTGAAATATTTCTTTCTCGTCATTCTTATGTTTGTTAGATCACGTGCCAGAGAATCCTCATAAAACTACTATTTCTATAGGTAAAAATGCTCATGACAAGGATATCATGAAGAAAATGAAAACTGATCACATCTCTTTTCGTGCATCGTATGTTTTTACTTTGAAATAGAACCAGTCTCAAAACACAAAGAAATGAAAAGGATCAAATGTTTTAAAACTGTCGCGTCACCTTCTCACAAAAACGATAATAACTCACAGTAAACGTTTGATTTTTCATTTAATCTGCGCTCGAAATATGTCAACTATGTTGCGGAGTCTGATAATGAAACTATTTTCCACGCTCGACTGATTAGGGCGTTGTGGTTTCTGTAATTAACATACTCGTATTTTTTCATCCTAATCTGAGGGTACCGTTTTACTAAACAATTCAACGAAAATATTTGCGTAAGTCGAAACGGATAAACACGGATAGTTATGTAAAAGAGAAAACAATTATAGTGACACGTCGATGAAAGCGTCTCGGAGAGACGTTTCCAATGATGTTTTACAATGCAATATTGCTCTACCAAATATTGAACAAAGTAGGATTGTAATTTTGAACTTCGAATGATGTTTTACAATGCAATATTGCTCAGCCCAATAATGAAGAAAGTGGATTGTAATTTTTAACTTCCAATGATGTACCCCAATGCAATAATGCTCTGTTCATTGAAGACAGTCGGATTGTAGCTTTTAGCTTGCGCAAATATTTCTCATAAAAAGTTTAGTAAAACGGTACCCTGGACTTACACAAACATTATCCGATGGCGTTGCACTACGGTATACATAAACACCTATCAATATTACCTTGTCATATTGTTTTCTTATATCATTAAAACGTTGCTGTTGATTTTTCAGGGTATTTTGTCGAACTTTTTTCTTTTAATCCGGAAAAGTCTCGAAATTTGATATGGATGAATGAGTCAACAATTTACACTGCATATCAACTATCTCTATGTACTCAATAAAGATCCTATACAGTGAGACGATTAAAACTCACTGTCACAACAGAGGCCGTTCGTAAAGAAGTGTCGTATTATCCTTATAATAAATTGAAGTAAAATATTATGCTAAAATTGTAATACTTTTGACATTGAGATGATTATCATTTCATTGTTTTGCCTTCACTTGTTTTAAACAATTATTGAAAAAGATCTTCACAGGAAATTAGAACCACTATTTGCGAGGTTAAAAATGCTTGAACTAGCCCCGAAATCTGTACAAGAACAGGTTTATAGTGTAATTTTTAGGAAGCAGTCATCAAGAGTGAATTCAATTTGCTTCAAATCTCCATCACACTCGAAATTAACAGAGATAACTTCAAGGTTAAACATCAAAAGCATATCGTTTAAACGATATATATGTAAAGTGTTTAGATGGCTAAGTACATGTCACAGAATCGGTTAACGCATACGACTGTTAACCTAAAAACTGATTAAGAAAAGCGAATGTGTAAAAGAGTATATTGCTTCTCATTAACAATTTGTTCATCGGTCTAAATTGTTGCATATGGTTTCCCTCTAGTAATGGCAGGGCAAGCTGGAAGGTAATCATTGAAACCTCCCTGAGAGAATAAACTTTTTGATTTTGAAAAAAAAGCATTAATCGCCGTACGATATGTGATATCTGGTACTAAAAGTAATCAATGATTACATGTACACTTTAGTTAGTCCCTTTTAATAAAAAGTAACAACAGTTTACATGAAAGGTTACTTCTTATGCGAAAACAATCGGAGAGAGCGATCAATGGTAACGTATTTAACCCTTATAGTGCTGGAACCGACTTCATGCTTATGCAAACAGGTTATATCCAGATCAGCCGCCAAGTAAATTGGCGGTGGGCCTGTGATCTAACCTGTATGAGTATCTTATATAATCAAAGTTAAGCAGATATTTGAGGTTTTGGAAAGCAGACAGCACAAAAGTGTACTTTTAGAAATTTACCCAGCATTCGAAAGGAAAGGACTACGCACTCATTGCGTCATTAACTCATGAAAAGAAACGTCTTATTCTTAAAATTGATTGGTGAATTTAGTGATTCGTTGCCATCGCAGAATCGGTAAAATTGGGGTTCATGTTTTCTCAAATTATTCATTTCTGTAAAACTCACTCAAATCGAATGCGATAGACGAACAACTGGAAATAATGAAAATTCCAGATCCCTTGTGAGTAACTGGATAATGAATCATCAAGTGAAATTTCTCTATTGTCACAATTATTTCTGAAGTCCCAAAATAAATTCGTTATACCAAGCGTTAATGTAGACAAAGAGTTAAATGTCGTCTTTATGTAATATAGATTTAAATTTTATCTGGAAATCGTGCATTGACTAAATGTTCGTATTACTTGCGCTAAAGCAAAATGTCATGGAAACACCATTGGCCTTAACCAAGCTCCGAGAATATGGATACTGTATATTAAGATACACATTTCTCACTTAAAGAGAGATATAATCAATTATTCATCACACGGTGAATGAATAAATTGAACTGTTCATTGTGATTTGCATCTTTGAGATGAGTCTAATGTCATTCGGTGCGAATTCCTGGGAACATAAATACAGATTTAGCTCATTCTATGACTGCGGATCGAGATTCAATGGTCGAAACTTAGATATGCATCTATAAATAGAAAATGCCAAAAAAAAAGAATATGTTGACGAGTAAGATTTTCTGTAAAATGTTTTCATGGTAACCGTATTTGAAAAATATTTTTTAAAACGATTAAAATGACTTTAAACCTGAAAAAAAATAATCTAGGGAGCTTAATTTGCACGAGATATATGTGATGATATTAATAAACTTTTGAAATTGTATGGATAATATGATTAACTTTTGAAAAAAATGCATACAGTAAATTTCATCCGAAAAGAAAATTATCCGACTACTATGAAAGTACCTCTTCGGTAACAGATTATTATCTCCCAGATGAAGTGCGCAGATAAAACTACCGAGAACGTCCTTAAGCAACCATCATTTGAAGCAGCCAACCTGCCCTAAACAACCACTTCAGAAAGTCTCATGGTTGGATTTACATGGCGGCTGGCCTGTATCTAACCTGTTTGCATAAGCATAAGCTGTCAGCACTATGCGGTCTAAATGAAGTAACGGATAAAAGACATCGATGCAATTTACAAGTTACTAACTTAGCAAAACACGTAGTGCGACGTACCAGTTGACCAGTTTGCGAGTTGAAGTGAACTGTCCTTGGTACCTGATTATATAACTTACATAATTTTCATCAAAACAACTTACGTCAATGCATTGAATCTTCACGATCGAAGAAAACACAAAGTTCCCGGCAACCTAACCACTTTACTAAACAACATATACGTATTAGATTTCACTATCTAGCATTAAATAACTGTTTTATGGAAGTGTACGTTAAAAGCTAAACACAATATTGTAATGTGGTATGTAATTGGAAGTGATCCGGAGGGACAATTACAATGAGGTTTTTCTTTGCAATATTACTTAGTCCACTATTGAAATAAGACGGAACATCGTTACGAAATTACTCACAATTTTAGCATAGAATGTATAGTAAAATAGTACCAATGTGCATGTCGTACAAACGACATTTTCTCTTGTAAACGTAGATAAAAAAACCCGTCTCACAACTTATTTAACGTAAATGTACCTTCAGTCTTAGCCGTAGATAGTTCTCGTAAACGAAAATGCTATTTAGATGTCCTGTCACAAAGAAATTGAAGGCTATAGCATTATTGTTAAACCGGTCGTGACTCGAAGTGCGCTCCATACAAACACCTTATAGATGTTGATAAGGTATTTGGCTCCATACCACTCGTGTGACTATGTATTTCACATAAAATGACCGACACTTTCCCGAAAAGGTGGATTTTCTTTTTAATTTTTCAGTGGTTAAGATTGTGAACTCAGAACAGGGGGTCCCGGGTTCGAGCCCCACCGAGACCACTGGTTTCGCGGGATTGGCCTTTGGCAAGTCACTTCAGAGCCATAAGCATAGTGCTGGTACATCCAAGAAAGTTCCTGAACTGAAAAATGTTGGTACGGCACTGACGAAGAGGACCCATATGGGACTTGTGTCAGTTAATGACTCTAATCTAATCTAATCTAATTTAAATGAGGAGAAAATCTATTACATCTTTCGGCGTGCAAATATTTACTAGATACATTGGGCATTATGAGTTTCTACAAAGTGATGAACGGACGACAACTCTTTGATTAGATATCTATATTTTAATCTTCAACAAACCTACCAACACATACTTTATTTTTGGTACTAAGGTTGCTGTTATGGGGTTTGATGTCCATGCGGTATTCTAGGGTCGTAAATATTTGAGCGACATCAAGGACTACATGTTTAATCTACCGACTCTGTTTACCTTTGGAATGCTGGGTGTTTTTCTAAAATACATTTTTGCGGCGTTTGCCTTTCAAAATCTTAACTATATGCTTATTTGTCATAAGGAAAGATACTCAGAGAAGCAAACAGGTTAAATTATAGCCAAGCGGTCAATTCACTTAGCGGCTGGCTTGGATCTTACCTGTTTGTATAAGCATGAAGTCGGTTCCAGCACTTTGAGAGCTAAACACCACTATTTTACTGTTGGTGGTGGTTTGACACGTTCGAATGATTATTTCCACTAAATTTACTTGTCTGTGTATTATTTTAGTACCCATTGTTTGGGTTTGCGTTTTCCTAGTCCGCTCATTTTGCGGTCTTTGCCCGTCACCCCGTTTTGATTTTTGTCCTTACAAGGGATTATTTTTGCCTTAAATCCTTTTGCAAGAAATCACTTTAAAACATTAAAATATCCGCAGTTTTGCGTATTAGAACTCCTCAAAAATGACATTTTGTTAGTTTAACCCTTTTCCAAACAACACATTTTGGACTGTCCCAAATTGAAAGAGTTTGCAGACGACATTTCAAAATGTGATGAAATTGAAAAATGTTCTTTAGATAGAGCAGAAAACCTTGTGGGCAACCTCTTTTAAGTAGTCAAACGTCGTTGTTGTTGTTTGGGAAAGAGTTAAACCTTTCTTTTTTTATTTTAAATCGATTGTGAAACACGGTTTCACACCTCGGATCAATTACCCTCAAGTTCTGGATACATTACAAGGAGTCGCACATTACCATGAGTCATTTTGGGATCGAACCAGAAACCTTCAATACGAAAGGGCAACGTTCTACCACTATAAAACCGACGTTATTTCGTTAGGAATTAATTGAGAACTAGTACAGTGTATTTCCATGAACCCAATACAGCGGTGCGATTTTCTTTTTAATATCTCCCTTGAATGGCGTAAGAAAGAATTAGCTTGAAGAACATATATCAAACCACAAACTATCAATGAGAGAACGGTGAGAGGGCGTGTTCCTCTGAGACTCCTAACTTGATAAAATATCGCCTTAAATGGGCATACCTTTGTTAACATAAGACATAAAATGAGAATTATATGACACAATATTGTCAAGCAAGTGGTAATATTAAAACGACGATATCACGTAGATTTCATCTTTATTTACTCCCACGCTTGTAAAACCCTTCTGCTTTACTTATGGTTCACCACACAAAGGGGATTTGATTTAACCATAAGAATGCTTGGTACGTTTTATATATTGGTTTTTGTTTCCTCCGCTTTCAAAAGCTTGAATATCTTCATAATTTTGATGAAGAACGATACTTAGAGTAGTAAAGAGGTTAGATCACAGGACAGCCGCCAATATAATTGGCGGTTGACTTGGATCCAACCTATTTGCATAAGCATGAAGGCGGTTCCAGGGTACCGTTTTACTAAACAGTTTACGCTTAAGATTTGCGTAAGTCTAAAACAACAAGTCCTTTTATTTCAATATTTGGCAAAGCAATATTGCAAAGTAACACATCATTGGAATCGTCTCTCCGAGACGCTTCCAATGACGTGTCACATTGCAATATGGTACTTTCATTGAAGATATTATCCATGTTAATCAATTATGACTTACGCAAACATTTTCCGCAAGTTGTTTAGTAAAACAGGCCCCAGCACAATAAGGGTTAACATAGACCGAATGAACATCGTGTACAGTCTGTTAAACTGTTCGTGGTCAGAAAAAGGGAAATAATAATGCGATATGGTATCGTTTTCTATAAATCTTACTACTTCATGACGATATCCGACTTCCATTCATCGAGAAGGGACAAAGCACGTTAACACATTCCCTCATATAATATGATGTGATTTCTTTGTTCATTTTGAAAAGAGCCTCAGACGATACTCACAAAAATATAGAGAGACAAACATACTCGTACATATTACTTTTTATTTCGGGAAAATAAACTCGCGGCCAAGGACAGAATTTCTGATTCTGTCGATAGTGGTGTCACTTTTATGTCACAGTTGTGTCAAAGTGGTGTCACAGTCAGTTCAAAGTGGTGTCACAGTCGGTTCAAAGTGGTGTCACAGTCGATTCAAAGTGGTGTCACAGTTGGTTCAAAGTGGTGTCACAGTCGGTTCAAAGTGGTGTCACAGTCGGTTCAAAGTGGTGTCACAGTCGGTTCAAAGTGGTGTCACAGTAGGTTCAAAGTGGTGTTACAGTCGGTTCAAAGTGGTGTCACATTAGTAACACAGTTGGGTCACAGTTGGGTTTCAATACTATCACAATGATGGGTGCAGTCATAATGTTGTTTGTTGATTTTGTTTGGCTGAAGTTTTACATTTAATACATTTAGGCTAATGCTGGTTCAGGTTTTTTGTATTCCATGTGACTATAAATCTTTTTTGTCAAGCGGTTGCTTTCCCACATTAACACGATTGGTCAGTGATATGCAGGGCATCCCCTGGAATATTTTCTTGTCGCTATCACTTTCGCAAATTGTGTTATCTTTGGAGTCAAAAGTGGAGCCCAATATTGAACCCATTTGTAGGCTGGTCGATAATTTTCCGAATTTGAGACGAATCTATGCTGTTGAATTGAGTCAGTGAGCATAACCTCAAGAACGTTGTGGGGCTTGTACATATATGGAGCCAAACCTCCCAAATAATCAGGTAATAAATAAACCATACCTTAAATAGATTTACACCAAGCCGGATTATCGATCACCACAATTTATATTTTATACCGCAAATCCTCACCAAAACAACATATTTGGGAGATGCCGGGCATACCTTTAAGCAAAATAAGATGAGAAAGATTGTACAGTCTAGGGGCCCTATTAAATTGTGTTATCTTAAATGAAAATCTTGAACGTTTTTTATTCCAAATTGAATGTTTGAGACATGCTTATTCATTTTTGTTTTCGTCTGACTTCTGACAATATAAGATAAAAACGAGGTGATGTAGGATGGAAAACCAATGTTTCATTAGAAAGAAATGCTCGTGACTAATAATTTCACCTTTTGTCACGATTGTTCAATACAAATAGCTAATATTGCACTGTAACAAAAAATATTATTCGTAGTTGGTAAATAGTTTCATAAATATTAAGATTCGGCGGCATTAAAAGAACTTGTATTAACCCCTTCATCAAACAATAACGACATCTGACCAGATTGTTGCAGACGTCTCAGGAAAACATGGTGGGAAATTGCTGTTAACGAGCAAGTTCACCTTTTACCACGACGTTTTCTGCCCTAGCTGATTATCTTTTCAATTTCATCACATTTGAAAAGTCGTCTGTAAACTCTTTCAATTTGGGTCAGTCAAACATTTAGCGTTTGGTAAAGGATTAAGAAAGGTGGTTGTCACTACAAATCATATACCAATAAGGAAAATGATATATCGTCAATCATACTAAGCTATATTCGATGTATTCTTATCTTGCGACGTGGTATACATTTGGGTTATTGCTAGGATTGGAAATCTCCGACGTTGTTAACAGAAGTTTCAATTATACTGCAGTGAATTCACCTATCTGTGATTCGAGTTTTCCAACAGCACATTGACTTCTTTTCCACAATTAAAGCAAACATGAGTCGATAAAGATGGATAAAGATACAGCTGTATTGAGAGAAACGGTAACAAAACGATCAATTGGTCATAAAATACCATCCATTGTTCGGTTAAAATGATTTTAACGCCTTTAGTGCAGGAACCGACTTCATCCTTATGCAAACTGGTTAGATCCAGACCAGCCGCCAAGTACATTGGCGACTGGTCTGTGATCTAACCTGTTTGCTATTCTAATTGTCTTTCCTCATCAAAACTAATCACATATTAAAGTTTTGGAAAGCAGACGACACAAAATCTGACCAGCATTCTTAGAGTTTCTGCAGTGGGTACATGTACAAATGATTCTGGTATTATGGAGTTTTGTTTTAAAGGTAAGTGTTAACTGATAAGAAAATGGAAACATAAAATAAAAGTGCCGTTAAAACATAACGATTTATAATTTATGAATACCCGAAACTAAGCAAATTGAACCATAGATTTTGAAAAACACAATCTAGTTTATCCTTTTCATATACTGACCTCTTTTGGACTGACATGATGTTACGTTTTTTTATGTATATTCCGCAACATTGGTGAGTTTCGTTGCTATTTGGGCAGAGATTTTTATAACGAATCTAATTTTGCTTTTTTCTGTGTCAAAAAAAGAACTGCAAAAGTTGCATCGTGAAAGCTATTTTCACAGTCAAATTAAATGTTTTTTAATAAAATCCATCAGTACCTTGTCTTTTTTTCTTCATTTTTCTTCAAGTTGTGTCTCTTAATTTCATTTTGCTCCAATCACAAAAAATCACGGTAATTAAAGTTGGAGGTTTATACCAGATTGGGAAACATATTTTCAAAGCGAAGTTTAAACACAAACACCACACCTACATCTAATCATTGGAATGATAACTTGATCTAACTCCTACAAAAAAACCATTGAAATGATAACTTTTGAAAGATATTGCTCGCCAATATTACGCTGGGAGCATCTGTGTTACATACACGTAACCTCAAGCGTTCAACCCTCTACTCAATACTCCTCAACACCCTGTAATACCTCTCTTTCACGAAAATTACAACAATTGTACTGATAAATTGCTTGTTGAAACGGATTGGAATGATTATTATATCTGTTTGTAACAATGCTTTCTTTATTTTATCACCATCGGTAACAAAGTCAACTGTCCGGTCTGTCCACATGCCTTAACAGACAAGGTAGAGTTTAACTGAAATTAAGAAAATTTACAACATGACCATTTTACGAAAAGGTAATCACAAGGAGTTGGCATGGACGGAGAAGTAAATCAAAATCGGATTTATCCGCGCGAAGTTTATTCTAAAAGATGCTTTTTATTCTTGATGAACATCTCGTTTGCTGTTGTTTTCAAATTGGACAGGTCAATATTTTGGAAAAGGAAAAGTTAAAGCTTTGAAGGAATTTTAATCCCCCTTTCCGGGTTTTCCCCATGACGCAACTAGACGGTGACACAAGCGAATAGGAAGCTGTATCACATCCTATCTTTACATTGAATAAGGATGCCTTTACGCAGATAGAAAAGGAACAAGCGTATGAGCACTGTTAGACGATTTTCTTCCGGTGCGAATTAGCTTTGTCGATATGCACAATAGCATCATAAGGTACTTCCATGGTATTTACACTGAATTAAACGTAAGAAAGTTCCCGGATGATTTTCATACGGCATTGCAAGCGTATGAAATCTTTGTGTAATTCAAAAGAGACAACCATGCATATTATGCCAGCAAAAGTATATGTACGATTTGTAATGTTACACACCATTGGAGGCGTATCACGTCAATGGTATTCTCGGAGAGACGGTTCCATTGACATGTTACTTTGCAATATTGCTTATTCAGTATTTAAATGAGAAAGAACAATGTTACGAAATTACGCAAGTTTTTAACATAGGATGTTAAATAAAACGTTATCAATGCTCTTTTGTCGATAGCGGCGATTTCTTTTCCAATGAGGATACTACACGTACTTTTTGGGGGTAAGCAGCCTTTGTCCCTTTCTAAATAGAAAGAGAGCAGAGATTTTGCCAACTTTGTAAACAACTAAACTTTAACATTAATGAGGACGAATATCATTTTTTTTTAGAATGCAAAAGTTACCAACTGCTGCGCAATATATATTTTGAAAAGTCATGGCTTAGACACGTAAATCAGCAAACCTTTTATTCTATTTTGGAATGTAATAATAAATCAAGTATATTCAAAGTATCAACATATATTGTAGAAGCCTTTGAACTTAGACAAAATCTAATTGAAGAACTATTGTAATGTATTTGTTTGTGGATTGTCACTCGTGTGTATGTATATAATGTTACTGTATGTTGTACTATGGGCATATGACCTCTGTACTTGAATAAACATGTCTATGTCTATGCTTGAATATATTTCAACCTTAAACCTTTTAATCTAGATATGTAAGGACGAATTATCAAGGAATACAGATTTGGGTGACAACTTGCTGAAACCAAAAGTATGACATAAAAAACACAAAGACGGAAGTATGCGTTTACAAGTGCCGATCTGTAAGTGTTCCAAAGACGGATTCGAACCATGTAACTTTCATCCTCACATCGGAAATCCCCGTTGGACGATTTATCCCATTACGTCACTGTATTCGTACTGTAAGTGTTACTCCGGAAGTTGTGTTCACTTAAACTTCCGGTTTATAATTGGTTCCTCGTATCCAATCAAATCGTCCCAATTTATGCTGGTTTGATTCCCTTCCTTCTGGGTTGTATCTTTTGTTTCTTTTCCTTTTTGCTATTTGGTATTTCCAGTAAGTAAATAAATTCAAGACATGGTCTTTAGCTATTCTTACATATAATAAAGAATGGTTTGAAATATCTTTTGAATTGATAAAGTACATTGAGATTGGTTCATTAGACCAATTACCATAACGTGTAAAATCAGAAAGTAAGTGGAACGACAGGGGTCAATTTCAGCCGATATTAGCAGGTAATAGTATGCGTAAATCAGGATTTTCCTACACAAACGTCATTTCGACTGTAGATTGTGGTCTTCCCGTTTTATAAGGAAAATTAATTAAACACATTCCGGAAAGTGCAAAGGAAAATAAATGGGAAAAATAGTCTAGGCCTTAACCCATTGCCAAGGAATAACGCCATTTGACTAGTTTGTTGCAGACGACCCTGGATACCATTGTTGGAAAAGGTGAAATTGCTCAACACGAGTAATTTCCCCTTTTCCCACTGTGTTTTCTGTCCGATCAGAAGATTATTATGAAATTACATCACATTTTGAAATGTCATCTGCAAGCTCTTTCAATTTTGGATCGTTAAAAATTTGGCGTTTGGTAAAGGGTTTACTTTTTAATATACCACATCACTGCTTCCTAGTTAACAATCTATCATTTTGTCACAATGATTTCTACCATCAAACAAATAAAAATCATTGTTTGCACAGTTTGATATTAATTGTGATTGCTTTCGAAAGGAGACCAGCCTAGAATCTCCATATGGATAAGTGGGTCAAGCGTCCTGTTTCAAGTCTATTTCCGATCTTCCTGATCACTACGGGGAGACTAATTGGAAACATGATCTTTCGCATATTTGGGCACCAATATTTCAGAAAAAGTCCTTAACGAGTCTAAACGGGCAATTTTTCCTTTTCCCTTAAGGTTTTCTTCTCTATCTGAAGAATATTTTTCAATTTCATCAAATTTTGAATGTCGTCTGAAAACTCTTTCAATTTGGGGCATGTATTTGTTGTTTTGGAAAGGGTTAGTACGATATTTGTTCTATATAAACGTAACGTATGACCGACTTCGTGACCGATATCGTGTGGTCTAATCTGTCCGATCCATAATTTCATGATAAATTGATATGCCCAAAGTACTTTTTCTAACCGAATTCCGCTGGTTGGAAACATGTAGTTCATATATACTTAGATAAATGGGGACTTTGATACATAACATAACATAACATAACATAACATAACATAACATAACACAACATAACATAACATAACATAACATAACATAACATAACATAACATAACATAACATAACTTAACAGAGTTTTATTTAGTCATTAAGCACACGAGCTCATAGTCAATACATGTATATTTACATGCGATGGATATGGTTATCAATATAAACAACATACATATTTACAATGATTGAATAAAAAAATAAAAACAAAGAAAGGAAAAACGGGAAAAAATTAATCTGGTGAAAGTGGTTTGAATTTAACATTGATACATGTACGTGAAATATCGAGTCAAAAAGTTAATCCCCCATTCTTATTTAGAAATTCATTTTGCATGGAGTGATTTTTAACATAAGTCAATGAAGTAAACCTTTTTGATGTTTATCTCTGTTTCGTGCAAAAAGATTTGTACGTTTCATTTGAGCATATTTATAGTTTTGCGGCGTTTGTATTTGAGTGAAACTAGTTTTGCCTGCATCTGTTTGGTATTTATTATCCGAACGCACGCGTTTTATGTGATCTATTTACTTCGCTTAACTTTCAAACAAACAAACAATTTACCGGCAGGTCATCGTGGAAAACCAAGTCGTCAATATAAACCCTATGAAATGCCCTGCTGTCACGTGACGGTGTTTTCCGCGGGAATATTGAATTTATCTTACGATCTTAGGAAACGGTAAGGGTTTTTTTAAAACTAAGATTCCTGAGATTTGTTTATACCAAACTTCGAAACAAAACTCACAACGATTCAATTCTTGAACTCCTGACCAGACGATTTGAATAGAATACAGTGACAAAAAAAAAGAAATTGCTTGTGTCGATCAGTTACACCATTTGTCGGAATGGCTGGAATTGGTGTAATGAAGATCATGTTCTATTTTCAATTTATATCGTCACGAATTTTATAGGTTTAAGTCATAACCCTTTACCAAACGCCAAATCTTTGACTGTCCCAAATTGAAAGAGTTTGCAGACGAAATTCAAAATGTGGTGTCTTTGGAAAATGATCTTCTGATAGGGCAGAAAACATTGTGGGCAAATGAGAATTATTTTCCAGTGAAGTCTTCAACAAAGTGGCCACTATGCCGTTATTGTGTGGAAATGGGTTAAGCAATTATGAATCTCTTTATCAATAAAGGCTGTAAACGAATGTACAGGTGTATGTTTACGAACTGTTATGTTCTAAACTTCCGAATGTGCTATTCAAGTAAGTAATTAGTGTGGTCATGCGTCAACAAGTCCTTCTTCGAATATACATATATTGATCTGGAGTTTGGGTTATTCCCAATATTCTTCATAGATTGGACAGACGAACAACCATTTGTAAATTCACACATATACGGATATTCGTAGATATAGACATAATTGAAAACAGACGGATACACAGAAACACAAAGAGACAGTGACAAACAAATCGAAAAATACACATGTCATATGCAGGCAGACAAACAGACACAAACACATACATATACCTAGCAACTCTAGTAGACACAAACACAAACTGAAAGGCACACGTGTCGACACAGTGACACACAAATATAGACCTATATGCAGACAAGGAGATCACGCAAAACAATGAATATACAGATGACTACACAGAAACAGACACAATGAGACACGCACATGCATACATTAGTAGACAAAGTACAAGAATACAATATCCCATACAGACAGAACTCAAACAGACAGACAGACATACACGTAAACGGACACAGGTGGAAGACAGGTGGACCGTATACGCAAAAACTCAGAGAGACAGATAAACAGACATGCACATAAACAGACACAATCGGAAAAGACATGTGAACGTTATACACCAATCGAAAGTCATACAAGCACAGGGGCCCGTTTTACTAAACAGTTTACGCTTAAGATTTGCGTAAGTCTAAAACAACAAGTCATTTTATTTCAATATTTGACAAAGGAATATTGCAAAGTAACACATCATTGGAATCGTCTCTCCGAGACGCTTCCAATGGCGTGTCACATTGCAATATTGTACTTTCATTGACGATATTATCCATGTTAATCAATTATGACTTACGCAAACATTTTCCGTAAGTTGTTTAGTAAAACGGGCCCCTGGACATACATAAGCAGGCACACATACAGACATATTTGTACAGGTACAACCACACAGACAGATAAGACACACATACAGGCAAAGATGTACATACAGCTACAAGCACAGACACACAGACACACAGACACAATGACGCATAAGGACACGTTAAATAGCGATGAGCATGTAACGTAGTAACCCGTTAGAAGATAATAACGACACTTTACCACTTTGTTGCAGACGACCTTTTGAAAATATTTTTGGAAAAGGAGAAATTGTTGGAACGAGTAATTTCTCCTTTTCCAACATTTTTTCTCCCCTATCAGAAGATTATTTTCCAATTGCATCAAATTTAGAAATATCGTCTGCAATCTCTTTCAATTTTTGAAAATATAGCGTTTGGTAAAGGGTTAAAGATATGGTAAAGTGAGATGAATTCGTGACAATATTGAAAAAAATGTTGAAAACGTCGATCAACTTAATGCTATCCAATCTCAAGACGCTATGTGATCTGTGTTTGTGCACCGTATACCAATCTCTCCTCAACGTTACAAATCAACTATCGCGCAAGTTAACCGTTAATCAATTCGGATAGCGTGCAACTTAGAGCTGGGTTGTCTGCCTTTATTACGATATTAAAACATAGGCAAAATAAAGCTATGAATATGAGTATTTACATACCATTTAGGAAAGAAGGGTTCATAAATGTCAGTCAAATTTGTTTCATTCTAAGGTATGACTTGTTTCAAAATGGCAAATGGACTTCCATGGCACTCCATGTTCTGTCTATAGAGTATTGGTCCATCATGTACTCTTGTTTTAACGGACATTTACCGCAGAATTCAACAAAACGCCTTAACGATCAATTTCTGTTTTGAAGCAATAGTTTCTAAACAATAATATAAAAGGGTTTAGTACTCGCGATGAATTTTGATGGTCGCAAGGCAGATCCCGCTACTCAAGGGATTAGAACCTACGACCCTCGTGTCCCAAGGCCGGCACTCTTCCCCTAGATCACTGTCATCCACAAAAAGGGTGATATGTCTATAGAATAAGATTGCTGCATGTATATCGTAACTATGAATTTGAACTGTTTAACAAAACTCCCTGATAAATGTAAATGGCAAAACCCTGTGCCTGAGAGCTTTCTATCAGGTAAAACCCGCCATCCTGGGTAATAAAAACTGCATAGCTATGTCAAATATTTAAAAAATGTCCCATAAATACACGCGAAAGTAAATTGTAACTTCCACCCCGTTATTGCTTCATGTTTTATTTCCCTTAAATGGTTTTAAACTACAGATAAATCCCATCGTCTGCCTACACGCGCCCGAAATAGCATCGGAATTTACCGAACACTCCCGAATAAGTACCGAAAACTGACGTTTTCCCCGATCGTTGAGTGACAGATACGTTAAATGGGAGCAGCGCGCAACCTTCGTCTGATTGGAGCAGTTTCGTAGTATATGCAAATTAGACTCTGCCCATTTTTAATCTAGCACGCGGCGATCGCTATATAAAGAGCCGATATTCTCAATATAGTTCAATTTGCATTACGCTACTACCACGAACAACTTGTCTACTACACTCATTCAAGAGAGAGATACGAAAACGTTATATCGGAGAATTACTTACGAGTTATTGAAAAGAAAAGAACGAACTTTGCGAACAGCTATAAAAAGCGAATTTTAACTTTCAACACAGTCTAACGAGCAGCGAAGAAAGAAACAAAAGATGTCGATCGTATTACCAAACGTGTGCAGCGCTTTCGAGGCCAGCGACTCAGACATTGAGATGTCTTACATGATCCGAGAAGAAGACAGAAGTACGGCGGCAATGTTCTGCCTGTCGCCACTGTCTTCGAAGACCGAAGTTACTGGAAGCAGTATTGGACATTCGTTTGCCGTGCGCTCGGGGAGTACGAGACGAAGTCTGGCGAATTGAACACTTTGTCTGAGCGACATACCGTTTACGTGCCAAGCGGCGTGAATAATTGAAGAATACTTCAGCATTACTGTACCGACGATTACAGAGGACATTAATGAGATTAGAATTACGCATTCCGGTGGTCGATGCTTCGATTCGAGTTGGATCGGTTCGTACACAGATTCGAGCCTGATACTGATTGGAGATGGGGGATCACGGTTACCTCCGTGATGTGCTGTTGATGCCAAAGACTTGCCGAAATCACATTTTATTCAGTTCTCGATTCGGAGAGGATGACTTCATGTGATATAAACTGTCTCACAGACGATGTCTAACCAGGCAGCTGTCGAAGATCTGAACTGTTGATCAACGTTGGAGAGACGTTGATACCCGCATTGCCCTGTTTAATGATGAACTTTTACATGGATGAAACAAACATTTCGCTCTTTGGGAGGACGTTTACATTGTCACTGCCACTCCCTGGAGCTTCTTTTTCTGTGTTCTAACATGTGCAATATCAACTCATGTATAAACGCTGACTTTTACAACAAGAATCTCTGATGTGTTTGCGTTGTCAAGAATATCAAAAACTATTTACTATCTCAATCAAAAACACCTTTTCTGATTGATTTCTTTCAGTATTTATATCAAAATCTATATTGACAAATGTCGTATATGAGCAAATATCGTTAGTGGTATTTATTTATACACACATTTTCTGTCAACGCAACGGTATTTAAACTTTGATGTAACTAGCCTGTGCTTTTCTTATAAGATCTGGAATTATATTCGCTCTTATACTTTTCGAATTCCATCTTTTATAAGATAAGCTAACAGGGCTACCCTCGCATGTGTCGAAGAGGCTGTGCCACTTAAGGTGCTTGTTATTTAAAATATAGATATATATTTTTTTTTCAAAAATGTGAGAAAGAGATTGAGTAAATGTTAAATTATTGCAAGCGTGTTATGCGAAGATGAACAAGAGAACGGTGTGAGAGGCATTTTTGCAGAGATGTATTTGATATTATTGAAAAAGGTTGATATAACTTTGTCTGATACGATATTACTGGTTGCCTCATTGAAACAGTTGATAAACCATATAAGTCGCCCTGTAGTGTTTTATATAAAACAATCCAGAACGAGTTGGTGGTCTTACCTACTGCATTGTTAGGCTTAGACTTTCGTTATGTTTTTAATGCATTGATTATAAACAAAGCTGTGAGCTTTCGTAAATTAACTCATACTAGTGATACATTGTATGTATTTTACCAGTAAGCCGTATCGGCCTTTTATTTGATTAATAATGAGGATATATATTTATCTTGCGAAAGTGACATAGAGAGATAGGGGAAAGAGAAATCTTGAATTACGGACAGACAGACGGACACAAGACAATATGTGTGTGAGAGAGAGAGGCAGCAATGTAGAGAAGATATGAACATCAGCTATTTGTGCTTATGTATTTGTTTAGTCAATCAAATCTGTCCATCATTATCATGAAATACATTGTTTTATTTATTTGTGATCATTTTTGTTAAAGTATTGTTGTGTCTCAAAGTTACAGTATTTTGCATTTAGTTTACAATATGTTTATAAAATGTTTAAAAAAGAACTTTAAAAACAATAAAAGAACATGAAACGAATGATTCTCTTATGTATTTCTTTTTACAACTTCAACCTAGCGAGACTCGATTTCCGGAATGGATAAAAGTACGACCAGGCCGCAAATGATCAAAGGCATTTACGATATACATTGAAAGACCAAACCTATGCGAATTGATTTATCCAAGAAACAACCGATTAATGCAACATCAGACATTATGTTGTTGGAACTCAATAGAATTGGCTCGGTTAGATAATTCCATCGAGTACCAACAACAGAGTTGTTCTCCTAACAGAAAAAGTAAAGGAAAGCGAATATTTGTTTTCTCCTGAAAGTTGGATTATGTCTCTAAAGCCAATTGAAAGTCGATCCCAAAAGAAACACCAACTTCAATGATGAGATGCGGAATCTTCATAATGTTCTTATAGCCCCCTATAGTGCTGGAAACGACTTCATGTTTAAGCTAACATGTTAGATTCAGGCCAGCCTCCAATTGAATTGGCGACTGGCCTGTAATCTAACGTATTTGCTACTCTGGGTATACTTCCCTGACAAAACTAAGCAGCTACAATTGTGTATTTGAGGTTTTGGAAAGCAGGCGACACAATAATATATTTCAAGAAAATTGCCCTGCATTCAAATGGTTGGTTAGTCTGGATGTGCAATTACAACTAGTCCGAGTTCAGCTGTTCGGCGCAGAAGTTGTCGCATCTTGTCCTTTTCAATGAAAGGGATAAGGTATTTTCAACCTGCGACAACGATTTAGTCGGCTACACTCTACCGAACAGGAATCGAAATAACCCTTGCGAGTAACATTTAGAAAACATCCCCATATAACACCAGACTATGAAACTAAAGAAGAAATATATATTTTCTTGGACATTTTGGTTTGAAATCAGTGTAACAAAATCATAAGTCGCTCGATAGGAGCAACTTATGGTTTTATCAAAGTAGTTTTTAGAGTTGTAGAATTTCCCATAGCAAATCATTGAACGATAGGGATGGTTGACTTTGAAAATCTTTCAGATATTTCGTCTACTCAACTAGAAGTCTACTTAAACCAATGGATCACCAGCAACAGGAAAGTCTTTTCCAAAATACATTCCCTACAACCAAAATGAGAAACCGACTTAGATAGACGCAAACGTTTTAACAATGTTTTATCTCTGAAATCACGAAAAGCGATATGGCCCAGGGTAATTAACTCCTATAAAAAGAGTTCCCTTAAAGCATAAGTACACTGGAGTTATCTTTCTTAATAGGATTTAAACTCTTAATTTAAAACGATCAAATTAGAAAAAATAATCAGGCCGATCATGAATATGTTTACTTAAAGATCATTCTTCCGCTGCTATTCATATTTTGATCCATCCATAAATCCTCTACTTCCAAGGGAGGAGGGGGCGATATTGTATGGGGGCTGCAAAGTCATTCGCCGGAATTGCCCAGCTTTTCAAATAGCCTTGGTGGACATGTTAATCTTCACTGAAATTGACGATATAACTATTTAACGTACAAGAGAACAAGAAAAGAAACATTTAATAATTTACGGACATCCCTGTTATCGCTTTGGTTTCACGATGTCGATATGAACACGGCCCCCTCTTCTAACTTGTATGGATGCGAGGATATAACCCTTTACCAAACGTCAACTTTTTAACTGTCAAAAATTGAAAGAGTTTGTAGACAGCATTTCAAAATGTGACGAAGTTGAAAATTATTCTTCAGATAGAACAGAATAACATTGTGGGAAAAGAAGAAATTGCTCATTAATGTTTCCAGAGTTGCCTGCAGCAAACAGAATCTAATGGGTCATACTGTTTTATGTAACATCGTTTACTTTTATTCGGCAAGACGGTTTACAGTTAGACATAGGGAAGTATTCAATGACAAATGTTCTAATGAGGACATACGTTTTATATGAATTGAAATGAATACCTAGTTGAATTCGGGATTCAGTCTATACCACGACTAGCAAAACCATTATGACAAAAAAAGAAATGCTTGAAGCTTGTGCTTTGTTGAATCATATGTTTATGAAGGGCAAACAATTGACAAAACCAACAAAGTTTATCAGCGAAGATAACTCAATTTGAACATGAAGTGGAAACACAAGTTGTTACGAAGTATACTTTAACTAGTCATAACACTTTTTTTCGAAGATCTCCTATTAACCAATGACCAAACAATAACGACAGTTGACCACTTTGATGCAGACAACATCGGAAAACATTGTGGGAAAAGGAGAACTTGTTCGTAACGACAAATTCTTTTCCCTTCTCACAAGGAATTCTGCTCTATCAGAAGATCATTTTCCAATGTCCTCACATTTTGAAATGTCGTCTGCAAACTCTTTCAATTTGGGACAGAACCGATGAAGTATGTGAACTATCACCATCAACTTTATCAAATCCTCCGAAAAGAAAAATCTAATCGCATCAGAAAAATTTATGATGACCAAACCTAAAGTCCAGTCTTCTACGTCTGGAGACCTACCCATGCATAAAACATTTCTCGGCTATTTTGTGTTTTCACTATTCAGGGTTGCGGTTGTAAGTGCGTCACATTTCAGACCGTATGCAAATGACCGATCTGCCCACCAATTCCTCTACAAGGCTCTGGCTGCCTATATAAGCAGTCGATTTTCATTCTCGAGTTCAATTCGCTATACGCAACTCAGCTAACAGTGAGAATTTAGTATATAAATCTAAAAACAGCTATACGAATATCGGAAAAACGAGAGAAACACTTTAGCGGAATTATTGAGAAATAACTTTCTTTTGAGCTGATACTTCACTGCATAAATAGAGACTTTGATAAAGCAGCTTTGGTTTAAATCTACGAATCAAATAAAAAAACGTGCGATGTCCATCGTATTACCGAATGTGTTCAGTGCCTTCGAGGTAGACGCACAACTAGTCCAGATGTCGCAGGTTCGAGACGGATTAAGCAGCAACATGGCTGCGGTCTTCAGCTTCTCGTTGATTACTAGTGGACTAAGACAAACCTTTGGAGCCGTTGGACGTTCATACAACTCGCATGAACCGACCTCAGCAATGGGACGAATTAATTGAGAACGGATGAATAAAGAAAAACTTCGAGATTAACAAGACTTTCGTCGGGCCATTGAGAGACGTTTACCTAATCACCAAACCGATACTGATTGTTATGACGATGGAGGTGAAGAGAAGAGCGGACTATATGTTACAATAAACTGTTTCTACTAGTTTACGTGCAAGACATGATGACGATCAAATTAAGATGTTTAAACCACGTTAATGATTTTTATCTTCTGTAGAATTCGCTTTTTTCGGGCACATACTCTCTCAAGAAGCTCGAAAAAGTGTCCGAATGACTTTCGGAAAGTCATTCGGACACCTTTGCGAGTTTCTTGAGCGGATTTGCGATCAAAATGTTGAGGAAACCTTACAGTTGTATTCTCTAATGACCGAATTCATGTAAGGTTCAAATTGAATGCAACAGCAGATAGGTTTTTTTATTAGAACTAACAACAGCGTTTTTGTCATTCGAACATACCATTTTAACAAAATTCTAATTGCTCTTTACGAGCAGTCTTTCTTTTCCTTACAGTGGTTTCAAATTGTTTCTTTAAGTGCAATATTGCTTTATATTTGAATTCAGCGGTTTATCATGTTATTATTGGCTATCTTAGATGTGATTGTAATCTTACGCGAGAAAAATTGTTTTAACCATTTCCCAAACAACACATTTTCGACTGTCCCAAATTGAAAGAGTTTGCAGACGACATTTCAAAATGTGATGCAATTGGAAAATAATCTTCCATAGGAAAGAAACAATTGTGGGAAAAGGAAAACTTGCTCGTTACGAGCATTTCTCCTTTTCTCACAATGTTTTCTAAAGTCGTCTGCAACAAAGTGGTCAAATGTCATTATTGTTTGGGAAAGGGTTAAACGATGTTGGATAAATGTGCTGAATGAGTTTTCACCATTTTCTATAATTGACTAGAGAATCATATTTCGAATTCGTTCGATTAGCTTGTGGTCTTAGTTTACCTCTCAGGCAACGAACTTCTCTAATAGTTTGCATATGATGTGTTTAGGTTGTTGTTTCAACATGTCGGGGGAAGGAAATTATGAAGATTTTTTCGTCTTTTATCCGTCTCTTTCTCGCTCTCTTTCTCGCTCTCTTTCTCGCTCTCACTTCTGCGCTTTCTTTCTCGCTCTCACGTGTGGGCTCTCTCTCTCTCTCTCTCTCTCTCTCTCTCTCTCTCTCTCTCTCTCTCTCTCTCTCTCGCTCTCTCTCTCTCTCTCTCTCTCTCTCTCTCTCTCTCTCTCTCCTCTCTCTCTCTCTCTCTCTCTCTCTCTCTCTCTCTCTCTCTCTCTCTCTCTATCTCTCTCTCTCTCTCTCTCTCTCTCTCTCTCTCTCTCTCTCTCTCTTTATCTTTCCCTTTTATTGGACAATGACTTTTAATATGCGTTACCAAAGAAAAATAATTTGTTGTGAAAATGATGTTAATTGGTGTCTACGAATTAACCAATTTTGAAAGTTTTACTGTCGTTCGTATGGAATTCTTCAAGACGCATAAAGTATGAAACAATAAAAGTTAAACCATTTTACCAAACACGAGGTTTTGTTCTACTGAGTATGTCCTCGTATTGTCACAATGGTTTGATCATTACGTTTATTATAACAAGTTTGTTACAATTAAAAAGGTATATCTATTATATCAGGCAATCTACCTAGCATTTTCAAGTCATGATAATGTTTTTATTTCGCAAAGTTCTTAAATTGTTATCTAATTCAGACGGACATCCATCTATATATGCATTGTACGTAGAAATCGAAACGTGTTTTATTCATCGATTTAACTCAGTTTGTACCATAAGAGCAATGAGATTTTATGAAAGAGAAAGAAAACACTTAGAAAAAAGTTGATATTGCACGTTACAGGATTCCTCCTTTCTCACAGTGGTTTCTAAGGTCGTATGACGTGTTTGTGTTCAAACAAATGTTGGAACTTTGGGAAATGTATATTTTTTTATTGTTAAGTCTGTATGAACTCAACGATTGTACATTCAGCGTTATCAGGCATATGTGATTCTCTATATTTTGAAGTAAAATGACAGTATTTGTATTTAATTTATTACATGTTTAAATAATGTTTATAAAATGATAAAAAAAAATAATAAAAACTATTAAATCAAAGTTAACCATCCTGTAAATTTATCATGACCAATGCGTTTTCAGACCACTATTAACGAATTGATGGACTACAGTGATTTCTCGTTAATCCGAACACGTCCGTTCCCAACAAAGTGTCCGGATGACCAATTCATCCGGACTTATGAAGTAGCGCATGTTCTTATACACATTAAGACATAAACGGTCTGTATGCACGTGTATACTTATAACACTTTAGCAAACGCCAAATTGTCGACTATCCCAAAAATAATATTCTGTTATGGCAGAAAACATTGTGGGAAAAGGAGAGAAATTGCTCGTCACGAGCAATTTCTCCTTTTCCCACAATGTTTTCAAAAGTTGTCTGCAACAAACTGGTCAAATAATTCCGTTCCCTTACAATTTCGTTCGGATTGCGAGACATTCGGATAATCGGGGTCCGGATAAATAAGGCTTCACTGTACATATATGCCATTACAGTTTAGTACAGTATAAATGCACAATGAAGGCCCGTTGCTGTTTCCTTTAAAAGGACTATCTAACCGATTTGGATTTTTATCTTTTTGGAATGAACTTTTTAAAATGGATTGTCTTCTAATACATTACAAATCCATAGAGTACCACAAAACCTGGTTAGTGACTCATTTTATCCCAACCATCTTTTATTGCTGTGTGACTAATGTATGGCGCATTTATATTACAGACAAAGTAAACCGTTTGAACGGATATTTTGTGAATAATCAATTGCATTTTACTGGGTTTGTATAAAGTTTTATGTTGAGACGGCATTATGTCTTTATATAAACAAACACACATACAAACAACTATGGAAGGAACCCAAGTGTACGTTCGTTTAGATTTTTTTTTACCAAATCTGGGAATCGAACCAGAAAAGGCAGACACACAACACAAAAGTTGTACCTCCGTACAACTGCAGATGTTGAGTTCAAGAGAAGGCCAATTGGCTTATGTTTAACACCGTCGGCATTTTATTCAGTTCGTGATGCCTGGTGTGCTAAAGATCGAAGAAGACTTATTAATCTAAACCTATTTGTTTTACATCGGTCGTGAAACAACTTCTTACAACTTAGATACATCACTCTCGATTCTGCCTCCTGGATACATAACCAGTACTCGAGGGGGAACTAATGAAAGATCGCAAGGCAGATCACACTACTCACGGAATTCGAACCAAAGACACTCGTATTCCGAGGCCGACTCTCTAGCCCTGGACCACTGTCCTCCACAATATATGCATGTCGAAAGGGATTGACCCCTACAACACCATTTAAACCCCCTACATTCTACAAGCCTTTCGGATAAATTCCCGTTTTAGATTGAAATCTTCGTAAACAATTTGAAGATTTCCCAGTATATTAACTCATTCCTTGCCGAATTTCTCACGGAGCATAGTACTCAGTGCCCCGTAGTTTTCATGTATACCCTGTGTAAGAGAAAGTCCATATGGTCACAAGTAAGTTTGAACATTGTCACACTTTTGTCACATATATTCATCAGTGTACCGCTTTACTAAACAATTTACGCTTAAGATTTGCGGAAGTCTAAAACAAGAAGTCCTCTTATTTCAATATTGGGCGAAGCAAGATTGCAAAGTAACAGATAATTGGAATCGTCTCTCCGAGACGCTTCAATGGCGTGTCACGTTTCAATATTTTACTTTCATTGGAGATTGTATCCATGTGTATCAGTTATGACTTACGCAAATATTTCCCTTAAGTGGTTTAGTATAACTGCACACAGATATCCGAACGTCCACATACAACAGTCTGTGTTCTGTTTATCGGGATGGATCTTGTGTCATATTAAGCTAACTTATCTTATCTTATATTTTACTACATCTTATAAGTCATCGCTGGGAATCCCCGATAGGTACGATTGGCATTCTTCAGAGCGCTCCCCAAATGGTGAGAGTGGCAGCGAAAGAGTTACTTATAATCTGCTCAAGTCATTCGAAGGTACGATTAAGGCTTACCATTGATGATGGAAGACCTATGCTATTCATCGGCAAAGCCTTGGATTATACACCCAAAATATAATCTCTAACATTTTCCAAGCCATTCGAATATATCCCGATTTCAAATGAAAATCTGCTGAGGTTATTTGAAGTCATTTTAATGTACCAAATATAGATAATTTTGCCATAGGTACCCCAACCCCATACATGAATCGGAATCTACTAAAGGAATTATTCACGAATTCAAAAAAAGACACATGCTGAAGTTATTCAAAGATGTCCCTGAGTGTGAAATCGATCGTCAATAGAAGAGGAAGAACAATTTATTTCAACTGAACCAAATACAGATCATAATTAGCATTAAATTCATCTTCACAAACACTTGTAGGAATGCTACATGTATATACATACGCACATGTGTACATCAACATCACCCATACACACGCTTACAGATACTCATATCATTTCTTAATGTATTAATGTCGAAAATGTCTAAATGAAAGTTCCAAATGTTTATTCACATACGTATATATATAAGCATATATTCTAATATACATTTGTACACATACATGCGTACATATAAACAAACATAATACATGTATCTAAGAACGATAACCAACCAGTTAGGGAATTACTTTATGATAGTTAATTATCATCTCTCTAACATGAGTTGTCTCAGTCTTTTAAAAGCTTTAATGCAATAGGAAGCAAATATGTAATGATCCCTTTTCTTGTCTAACTTCAAAAGCTCCAAACATGCTAGGATGATTTATATAGTATTTCAATTTCAGGGGATTTCTTACATATATGTCATTGGAACAGAAGATCATATTGGGGTGATCAATACTTCTTACCATTATGCAACAAACAGTTAATCCCCGGTTCATTTCGCACCAGTCAGCTCTGCTTTATGTATCCCTTCATATTTATGAACCAGTGCTTATGGCACTGCACAATATTCTTTTCGGGTTAAAAACGGCAAACCTACATTAAGGTAGAATAACCATATTCAACAATTTTGAAACTCATTCCTTCTTTAGATTACTTCGTCTTTTCACGGTATACATCGGTCGTGACCGGAACTATTCGCTTTACACCTAAAAGTTCCGGCCCCGGCCGATGTATATGGAGAAATACCGAAGTAATCTGAAGAAGTAATATTTAATATTGGCATATTATGGGCACTCTACCTTAATGTTTAGAGATGCAAGACCAATTATGTCAGGTCAGGTCTTTCAAACTCATAACTCCTGTTCCTCACATCGCATACGCTAACAAGCGAGCTTTTCATCGATGAAGCAACTTAAAAGCTTTATAGAAATTATACCACAGCTAAAGCGACATACGGGATCTTTTATCTTAGAGAGCCTATTCTTTCAACCCTTAGAATGTTGGGTAATTTTCTAAAGACAGTGTCTGTGTCGTCTGCTTTCCAAAGTCTTAACTATCTGCTTAATTTTGACGAGAATGATAGTCAGATCAGCAAACAGGTTAAATCACAGGCCATCCGCCAATTCGCTTGACGGCTGACCTGGATCTAACCTGTTTGCATAAGTATGAAGTCCGTTCCAGCACTGTATGGGTTAAGGGAGGTTATCCAATCATATGTTTAGACAAACATGTTTTGAGTTATCTTTCTTAAAATAACTTTCTCACTAATTAGGGATTAATTATCATTAAAAATAGAATATCATCTACCGGTAAAAAGAAAAAGACACCACATATTATCGATATATTTACCAACCCCTTTCGTTATCGAATGGTGGAGGTATAACACGTTTATGTAAAAGGTACGAACTGAACACATCGGGTTTATCCAATGAAAACGCCTCTGAGATAATATGGATCCCGGCATATAGTTTTTAAATTTGAAACCTAAATAGTCATTTATTCTGATGAAGGAAACATTTACATGTATGTATAACACGCCTTACAATATCATTATTCTATACGAGTTACCGATAAAATAATATATAAACTGGTGCTCAACACTTACATGTATATGGAAAAACTTAACGTGGACGTTTATAGGAAATGTGTTTTAAGTAGGGTACGATTTACCCGAAATATTGTAACCTTACACTTATGTCTGATGTGTATTTCTCATCTCACGGAAATACCCGGGTAGCTCCGATTGTTATAGGTATAGTAAACTGTTTGAACGGTTGAATTCGTAAACAACAATTCTAACTTCAGTTACCCGTATGAAAGCTGCGGCAAGTTGAATTGGCCACCACCGTGTGAGTTCCTGAAACGTTTGAAACTGTCCATGTGTATATCGTATTTTTGCTATGTAAATTCAACGAGAAGGGCAAGTATTCGCCACCAAAGCACTGAAAGGCATGAAAGCTCTTTTCATAGTTCTTTTTAGAAGCAAAACTGAACAAAGAATACATTCACAGCATACTTACTGGACAGGTTTCCTAAACAGTCCTTATTCAGAAAAAATACGATATGATACCTTCTCGCCCAATTTAACATATTGCCAAACAATAACGATATTTCACCCCTTCGTTGCATTTCACTCTGGAAAACATTGAGGGTAACGGAGAAGTTGCTCGTAACGAGCAATTTTTCCTTCCCCCGCAAAGTTTTCTGTCTTATCAGAAGGTTTTTTCCGATTTCATCACATTCTAAAATGGCGTCTGCAAACTCTTTCAATTTTGAACAGTCGAAAATCTGGCGTTTGGTAAAGGGTTAACGGACAGTCAGATGTAACGTTATGTTTAAAAGAAAGATAACTCAAACATTTCATGTTAAAATTATTCGATTGGATTACCTCCCTTTAAATACTCGGCAATTTAGCATTCTCTCCGTCTCCCGTATGTAGATGTTACGTTTTGTACAACAATGGGTTTTGTGTTAGTCTAGTAAAAAACATAGCTCGTCCGTAACGTATCTATATAATTTATGTTAATACAATGGTTACTTTTATCATGCTGATTCGTGATTTACATGCAATAAAAATAACAGCTAAGATACAAATATTGTATTCGTAACAGGCATAAGGACAAATATACTCACATTTCATATTCTATTATGGTTAATGGATGCATTGCTTTGCTTTTGTTATGCCTAAACTTACATTATAAATGAAAATACGACTAAAAAAAGCTATATATCTCTCCATTACAATTTATTGACTAAGGTGTACTAAAGAAAACCTTGTTTATTTAGTGAAAGCATAAGCCATATCAAAGAATCAATGTCTCGTAAGGCTCTTTATCATGCTCATATACTCATACGATAAAAAAGCTGTATTTGTGGGAATCGTACTCCTCGATTGTATGCAGTAACTTATGGATTTCTGTGACGTTTTAACGAGATTCCATTTTGAACTAAAAACATAGATTTCGTACATACAAGGCTATATCTCGAAATCGTGATTATCAACGTCGAATTCACGAGAAACCGATTCGTATTCACTTTTATTTGACTCGAACTTTCGAGAATTCGATTACAGTCCAACTTGTGTCAAGCAACCATCTTTTAAGCAGCCAATCTGCCTTAAACAACCATTTCAGAAGGTCCCATTGCTGGGTTTATAGTGTACATCAATTTGTGTTAAGCAGCCAACCTGTCTTTAACAGCCACTTTTCTCAGTTTCATAGGCTGGCCTCCAAACACAAGTTTGACTGTATAACAAACGAGATTCCTTTTCATTTCATGTCATCTCTTGTCGTTCTGACTATTAAGGTAGTACTTACGAGAGTATTTGTCGTACTCACCAGATTCTTTGTCCTATTCACTAAAATTTAAATTGTACTTATGAGAATTATTTTTATATTCATCTATTTCTACGTACATATGAGTTTTCTTGTCGTATAATTCATACAAGCTTCCCTGTCGTACTCATAAGATTGCAAATCGTAGTCACAAGATTTTGAGTCGTATTAACGATACTCCCTGTCGTACTCACAGAGTGTGCATTCTATTCACGGGGTTCCATGTGTTCTTACGAATGCCTTATCGTATTCGTAAGATTTCTAGTCCTACTCACGACTAGATGAGTCGTACCTACTAAATCAGTTTTTTAGTCTCGATTGATTAAATCGTTCTCACGATGGTCCAAGTCGTAAAACGAGATTCCCTATTCTACTTACGAGATGTCATGTAGCACGTTCGAGAATTTGACTCATATTCACAAGATTCTATGTCGATTTCGCGATATTCTATATCATGTTCACAAGCTTTCAAGTCGAACTCATGATATTTTACGTCCTAATTGCGCAATTATAATTACTATTACAAATATATTGAGAAGTCATGTAATTAAACTTACACTTTTTTGTGATTTTTTTAGGAATTACATATACTTAATCATGACATTCTAGTTCATATCCAAGGGGTAATAAGTTGTACCCAATCATAAATAGTATTCATAAACCTGTTTTAAGCGTTGTTTCGTTAGACGAAAGCCTTTTCTACGCATCAACTTGAATAAATGGTCTGCAGTAAACGTCAAGAGAAAACAGTCTAACAAAAGGAGATGGTGAGAGACACTAGCAATTCGTCTTCTGCCACAACGGTTTGCCTGGTACAACATAACACATTGCATTTCTGACATTTCTTATTGTAGTTACTTGCTATTATTGATCATAATTCGATGATGTCTCAGAATATTCCATGGCGTCGATCGAAGGTTAAATGCATCGCATTTAAGTTCATTTACGTGAATGGTCTGATAAGGTCTTGTAATAAACCATTTAAGCGTGATTGACTAGCCCTTAAAATGCTGGGCAATTTTCTAAAAGAACGTTTGTGTCGTCTGCTCTCCAAGTCTTACATATCTGCTTAATTTTGAAGAAGAAAGATACTCAGAGTAACAAACAGGCTAGATTACAGACCAGCCGCCAATTTTTCAATTTACTTGGCGGCTGGCCTGGTTCTAACCTGTTTGCATAAGCATGAAGTCAGTCCCAGCACTATAAGGGCTAGAGACCAAACATTGTTTTAAAGACCCATATTGATAGTAAAGACACGGTAGTGAGATGAACATTGTTCCGTACGAGGGGACTCGTGGATTTCCGGTGGTATTCGGACACTGGTGTCTCGGAACCTGAAAAAAAGAATAAATAATTGGCCGAACTATTTCTACCTCACATGTTTTTGTCCTCTCAAATGAGATGTTTAGTTTAAAGGCTTATGAAAGGAGATTTATGCTGTATCAAACTACATAACATGGATTAAGTAAACCTTTGTTCAGATTCAACTAGTTATCACCCAAAAAACCCATTAGCACAACTTAGATATGAAAGCCAACTAGAATTAACCCAGATTAGCCAGTTTAATAACCCAGATTGCCTGATTTTTCACCTCTGACCTGGTCATGTGATACACACTTTTTAAAACCAACCAATCAGAATACTTTATTCTAAATACATGTATGTAAAGAAACAGATTGTTGATAAACATGATTGAATTGGACACAATGTTAATTCAAGCACAAAATAACTTATGTTAAAGGGGAATCTATTAAATATGGTATCAATGCATTCTTATATTAATCTTTATGAGTTTTACTTACAAAATAAAAATAAATCCATATCTGTTTGATACATGTACTCATATCCTTGCATTTTCCTTTAAGCTAATATATCTTATAGACGAAGGACCATCCACAACCTGAGCCAAGAGGCAAAACGTTCGTCTAGCTGGCTGTGGCTGAGACGGGAAGAAATGAGCAGAAAGAAGTAGATCTATCGATATTCACATCGTTGATACAGTTGCCCCTCCCTCCATCAGATGTACATGGTTAAGGGGCGAACTATCAATGTCGGAGGGACTCCATGTTGACGATGAATGTCGAGTTACCAACTCGAACCAACACCTAGCTCGAGTCCGCAATACACTCAAACTACATGTAAGTGCGTTAAAGACTGGTTCTTACTCAATATATCGAAGGGAAATAAGTTCTTACAATTTAAATATAATAACCCTAAATTCTGCTTCCCGGAGATATAAGTAGTACTCGCGCCAGTGGTGGTTTATAAAAGGTCTCTGAGTGAACGTTGCCACTTACGAGCTTCGAACCATAGACGCTTCAGTCTCAAGACCGACACTATACCTATGGACCAATCCGCTCGATGAAGCTCGCATGTTGTCTAAACGTGTAATAAATAGTATGATGACTGGTGAGACCTTCAGCATATTTTTTACATCGATTTTGACGGAAACTTAGAGGTTATTACTCTCGGTGGCTATTTCCTGGATACCAATCTGAACAAACATGACTAGTTCTCATACCAATTTGTCTAAGTCCCTGCGTAATAACCTAACCACTAATGGGAGTCGAACCCTGGACCTTCGGTCCAAGGACACCGTTTCACTCAACAGTTTATGCTTAAAGTTTGAGTAAGTTCAAAACAATATTCACATCTATTTCAATATTGGACAAACCAATATTTCAATGTTTCACATCATTGGAATTGTCTTTGCGAGACGCTTCCAATGACGTGTCATATTTAAATATTGTACGTTTACTGAATTACCCATTCTATCCATATAATCAGTTTTGACTTATGCAAATATGTTCCTTGAGTTGTTTAGTAAAACGGTATCCAGGGTCCGATCCTCCATCAATGCACCACTGTTGCCCACAGGTGGCTCTTTAGAGCTGCAGTAAGTATGGATTCGTACGGAGTCTCAAGAGAGACTACCAGCTATCGGTGCATTAGCGAGTGGATGTTTTTCAGATTGGTTGAATCTGGATATAACCCTTATGTGCTAAAACCGACTTCATACTTATGAAAACAGGTTATATCAAGGCCAGCCGCCAAATGAATTGGCGGTCGGTCTCTGATCTAACCGCTTGCTACGCTGAATAACTTTCCTTATCAAAATTAAGCAGATCTTTAAGTTTTTGGAAAGCAGGCAACGCAAACGAACTCCTTTTTCAAAAACACCAAGGATACTAAAGGTTTAGACAAGAAAGTGTCGAAATTCTTACGCCATAGTTCAACCGAACTTTCCCCAGAGCCCTCAGAATTCTCTGCATAGCATCGATATCGTCCAAAATCCCTGTCGGTAATTTCATGGACTGTTAGTTTAAGAAGCACAGAGTTAGATCCGATAAACGTTTCGAATTTATATCTGAAATAAAACATGCCGTTGGTGAGTAGACGTACATGAAGCTGTTTCATATATATTGTATTCACAACGAAAATAATTACTAGTATTACATACAATTATATTACATACAGTATGAATAACTATAACAAGCGACCCCATCATTTGTCTAAACTTACAAATTCTATCTATATACTTTTTACCCAAAATGTTCTGATTATTTCAAATATGGGCATTAGCAAACGACAATTGAAGTCGTATTATATACATTACTTAAACTGACTAATGCATTTGCCCTGAATAAGATCGAGTATTGGTCGACCAATGATGAAATATACTATCCTTCTTGTTTTGCGTGGATAAACATGAAGATTCCTGTCATTTGATTATGCTCAAATATATTTTTTGTCGATATATACGGAAATTCGTATTATGTGCTTATTCACATACATACCTAATTGTCTTTTTTGTATTACATGAGGATACGTATTCATGTGTTTATATATAAGACTATTTGCTTATCTATATGTTGAAAGAAATAACATTTTCTTTATTTATTTATACACACTCTTCATTTGTTAATTATAAATACACGAACATACTTTTGTTCATTGGGAAGCGGTACGCCATCTTTAAACCACGTGGTCTGCACGACGGTGGGGAGAGGACTTCCGAATGCTTCACAGGTCAGTTGTCGACTCTCCCCAATAGCCTGATATACTACTGGTGTCCGAGTGGTCAATCCGGGCTGGTCTGAGTAATTCATAGAGAATCTCGACTACGTTATAAATATATTCCTCTTTTCTTAAGTCGCATCCATATATTTGAATAATCTTATACAAATCAAAACAATAATATAGCATAAAAAAACATTAGAATATATGCATATGGCCATTCAATCTTGAACTATAAAAGACTATCACAGTTATCAACAGTAAATGATACGTTACACATTAAACATAATTACAACTTATGAAAACAAGATTGAGCTGCTTACTATTTTGTAAAGCAAGGTTAAAAACAACCTTAAAGACGACATTATGAATTTCTGAGTATCAACACACGTATTACTAAATTTCGTGAATAAGAACCCCTATCTCTGCATGAACAGTACCTCTCCATTCAGACTAAGATATGAAATCATTTAATTGACTTCTACGTATAAAGATATATCGTCATGCAACGTCATGCATATTTAACATTAAAATGCATACGTTTAGATGAGGTTGCAAGGAATATGGATATCAAAATTGTTTCGCTCTGAAGTATATGGCCAATACATCAACAACTATTTTTACATATGAATTTGTAGGTAGAAATTTCTTTTATCATATTATTTTCTTTGCTATTTTCTGAAATAGCAAAATAAAGATATAAGTCATAACCACAATCGAATACCACGTTTTCTGAAAATTGTCCCAAATGAATATAAATACTTCCTTGAACTGTAGTAAGAATCCTATTGAGATATGTTACTTAGATAAATTAACGCCTATACATAGACTCGACAAAGGATTCATTCAAAAGGAAAAGTGAAATACAAACCGTTATTAACTCTTTCCCGAACACCAAACTTTCGACCATCCCAAATTGAAAGAGTTTTCAGACGCCTTTTCAAAATTTGATGAAATTAAAAAACAATCTCCTGATAGGGTAGAACACATTGTGGGAAAAGGAGAAAATGCTCTCAGCGAGCAATTTGTCATTTTCCCACAATGTTTTCCAGAGTCGTCTGCAACCAAGTGGTTAAATGTCGTTATTGTTTGGAAATGGGTTAACACAGTTCTACTCACATCGTACGGTTAGCTTAATAATACGCTCATCCTTTCCGGCTTGGTTTAAAGCCACGCATTTGTACGAGCCTCGATGTTCCCTTGAAGCTGAGGACAATAACAAGACTGGGGCCTGTCGGGAAACATAGAAACGACGAGTAATAGAAGATATATAAATTTCATGAACAACAATACCAGGTTCAGTTTTTAAATTCTCCATACAGAGTTTGCCATACTTGCAGTTTTTGTTCCTTTGTGGAGCATGCATACGTAATCAAGTTTATGCATTCATGTTAAACATGGAAACATGAAATATCTGTATTATTCTTTGATATTTTGCAGGCTATAACTGTTACTCGTTTTCGGTTTTAGTGATTAGAATTTTGTCTCGAACCTGCAATCTATCACACTTAATGCAATAGGTAGTCCTACTATAATCAAGAATCGGAATAGACAACATCATTAGATGGAGAATATTAGACACAGTAGCAGCTTTCCCTGGAAGCCATCTTCTTTCTGTCTTCGGGGTTATTAGCACATTACGCTGAGAGCTGCCTTTATGTCTGAATTTAAGAGAAAGAAGAAACAATGCATTTCCCCACAACATTAGAGAACAGTCTGACAGCTGGACTTTTTGGCGATTTGAAACCAGAAGCAGTGATACAAATACTCACCAATTGCTTAATTAAACCCCGTTTTAAGAGTTGCAATTAAATGTTTTATTCACACGGTAAATAAACAACATCACAGCGCTATTTTTAAAGACTTAGGTACCATTTTATCACATTACTTTGGGATTTTTTGGCGTGAGTTGAAATCGATTAATAAATAGCGATATTATCTTTTACAGATATAAAATGTTGCAATGTGACACGTCGTTTGGAGCGTCTCGGAGAGACAATTCTAATGAAGTGTTACAATGCAATATTGCTTATTTTGATATATTAAAATGGTAAGTGTTTCAAACTTATGTTAGTCCTAGCATTAAATCTTTAGTGAAACTATACCTTTGCCAATTAACGATCGCCTTTTCAATGTTAAAACAAAGGATTCACGAGTCTAGTAAGTTTAATTAATAACCTTTCGGTCAATTACCAGTTTGGTAATTTAATATAACATCCATGCTGTTGAAAAACTCCAACGCTTGATTAACGGAAGCTAACTCTCGGTGAAAAATTCGTTTAGATCTTCAAGGAACTATTTGTCGTTCATTTCTAACGTATCTAACTTATGCTTTGTTATCTAACGAAATGAGTTTGCAAATCATATTAGGTTCTGATTAAAAATAACTTTTTCTCTTGACATTTTGAAGCGAAATGACAAAACTGTCAATTTTTCAGGTCACGTTAGCTAAAATATCCTCGTGTAAAAGATAAATTAACAATAAGAGAGCACCAATAAAGGAAATTCAACGTTCAATGATATCGTCAATCGACCTTTGAAAAATAACGCTTCCATTAACAAGAGATCTCATTTCCGATTAAATGGTGCTAGAACTATGAACCTAACTGGTAATGCGCCATCACTTCACGTGGCCGATCACGTGATACATTAAAGCAGAAATGTCAGTATGGATTTCGGGGGGAAACAGCATAGCGTATGGCCCATGTATGTTTGCCTTTGTCTCAATTTATTTAGCATTCTAAGGTCTCAATGTATGCTCAGTCGATTTTTAGTTTTGTCTCGACTGATTCGTCGTCTTTGACATTTCATTTGACTCCGGACTTTCTACGGGATTTTGCTATTTTTTTTCTGCCTTGTTTTATTTTATATGTACAGAAAAGGTCAGTATGTCGTCAGGCTAGGCGCCATGTTACACGTTCTGACCTTTGACGAGGGGTAATGAATTAATGTGTCATTGAGACCTTTTGTGATATTACTAAATGTGCAGCTTTAGAATGACTCTCTCACACATTGTAGTTTAACCTTTTAAGAAAAAATATCTACTATCGATCCAGGGACAATATATATCTTCAAAAAAATGTCAGACAGCTTTCCAACCCCTTTAATAACAGTACAGAGAAGATATACAAAACATTCATATTGCAGATATTGCAAACTGGATTCGTGTAATTTAAATGTATGTGCAACTTTAGAATGGCTCTCTCACATATTGAAGTTTAACCATTAAAGATAAATGATCTATTGATACAGAGACATCATATATCTTCAAAATAATTTAAGACACCTTTCTTCCAACCCTTTTAACAACAGAACAGAGAAGATATAAAGAACATTCTATTTGCAGATAATGCAAACTGTCTAAACTCTTTTTTTCGAAAACAGCATTCTAAACTCAAAATAAGAGGTAGGGTTTAATATCACATTGTCACGTGGGCCTTCCGAAACGTTTAGCAGCTCTTGAAACGTGACATTAGTAATATGCACTTGGAAGAATTCCTGCGTGCGTTTTTAAACCGGCCATCCCATTGAAACCTTGAAAAGTGCAAAGCATCGCTTTATATTACTTAACGAAAACACGGTGTTTCAGTCACCTTAAAGTAAAGAAATTGAAAGATTTTCTTTGTTTTTGTGACAACAAGATGAACGTTTTAACGTGTATACTACTGCAAGAGCACAATCCAAAAGGTTAGGCGGCTAAAGAACCAAACGTTTTAATGAAATATTGAAAGAAAAAGAATTCTATAACACTTGAAAATCAAGTAAACCTTAATGCATAACGTGTAATCTCACAGAAAAGGTGCTACAAAAAAAAACACTGCAAATTAGTTGACAGTAAACAGAATTTGCAGATAGCAAACGTTTAAAAAACATTTATTATATGATAATTAATACAAGATAAATGACTTTATCAACGTACGACCACATTTCTACTCATGATTGAGTTTATTGACTTATCATAGGCCGTGTTTCGGATACAATCGTATCTACTCGGCAATCCCCGTCACACGTCGGTAGATATACCTCGTAGGCAGTACATGAATACACCAGAAATCTTGGGGTAATTCGCCTTATTTCCGGCGGATAACGCAAAATGCAAATAGGCACTAAATATGTATTTTGATACACAAAAATTGGTTATATATCACAATTGAATAGTTTGTTTACCCTTTTCATTAAAGATGATCATATCAACACATCTTTGTTTCATATTTTATCAATCGGCTCTTTTCGGCAATCCCCGGCTTGTTACGGGGATTACCGAGAAGATACGATTGGCCCTTCGTCGCTGACCTACTTTCAAAAATGGCTCCCCATTACCTCCGAGGTTATTTTAAGAAATGGCCGAGGTGTTCCGAATGTTTCGGATATATGGCTGTTCCCTTTATCCCCGCCGCTATCAGTGTTCGTTGTTTTGAAAGCGTTACATCTGGATCAACCAATGAAATTCATTCATCCTGCATTTATCTAGCATACATGGTATGCTTTAGTTTTCTTGAAAGAAAACCATTAACCGTCTTCAACTCCTCATCGATTGTAAATCAAGTTTTTATAACTATAAGCAGTACTCGCGCCGAATGTGGATTTATGAAAGGTCGCAGGCAGATCCCAGATGTGATGATGCCACATTCTTAGGGCAAGTAGTATTATACTGACAAAATCATTTTATTATTGAGTGCATCTGATCCAATCTAAGTTATTAAATATAACGTTATGTGTTTTGTAATGTTTTATTCATCGCCATTTGTTTGAATTAATGATTGACCGAACACCATATATTCCTGCTCGCACGCCATTAGAGCAAGCATGGTTCTACAACTTGTCCAATCTATTTACCATGTATTCTCACACGTCAGTTGGGAATGTACCATTGCTTATTAGGTGCAAGCATATCACGGGAATGTGTATACAAGTCTCGATTTTACGTACCATATCTTCTCGTCCAAAAGTTGAGACTGTACCATCGCTTGTAGGTTGCAAGCATATTACAGCCATACAAGTTGCTCATTCTATCTACCATGTCGTATTGTCTAATAGTTAGGACAGTACTTTAGTTAATTTGTTGCACACATATCACGAGCCTGGGTATACAAGTGCCATACCATGTTCCATGTCTTCTCGCCCGGAAGTTGGGATCGTAACATCGCTTGTAAGTTGCAAGTATATCGCTGGCATACAACTTGCCCATTCTTTTTATCATGTCTTCTGGCCTGCTAATGAGGAGCGGATCATCGCTTGATAGTTACAAACTTATCACGGGCTTGTGTATGCAAGTGCCATTCTACGTACCATCATGTCTTCTTGCCCGCCAATTAGGAGCGGACCACCCCTTACTCGTTACAAACTTATCACGGGAATGGGTATACAAGTGTCAATTCTACGTACCATCATGTCTTCTTGCCCGCCAGTTGGGACCGTAACATCGCTTGTAAGATACAAGTATATCACGGGAATACAACTTACCCATTATTTTTATCATGTCTTCTGGTCTGCCAATGAGGAACGAATCATCGCTCATTAGTTACAAACTTATCACGGGCTTGTGTATGCAAGTGCCATTCTACGTAACAAGTCTTCTCGCCCGCAGAATGGGACCGTACCACCGCCTTCCAATTAGGAGCAGATTATCCCTGTCTAGTTGTAAACATTTCATGGACAGGGACAAACAACGTGTCCGTTCTACATGTACGTACTATGTCTTCTCGCCCGCCAGTTGAGACCGTACAATAGCTTATTAGTTTTAAGTATATCACATACATACAATGTGCAACTTGCACATTTGATCTACCATGCCATCTAGTCCAAAAGCTTGGACAGTATCATCGCTATCGATGTGTTTATTCTGCGTATATCTTCTCGCCCACCAGTTGGGAGCGTACCATTGCTAAATAGTTGCCTTAATTAATATGACGGATGTTGGTATACACCTTATCCATTCTATTTATCATGTCTTCTCGCCCGTCTGACGAGAGAGTACCATCGCTAATAAGTATCTCAATTATGACGGATGTGGATATGCACCTTGCCCATTTTGTTTATCATGTCATGTCGTCTAAGAGGTGGGAGCGTACCCTCACGGACGGGGAAGAATTCCTCTTGCTTTTCATATTTACCATATTTTCTCCCCGAAAAGTTGGAGCTGTATCATCGCTTATTAGTTGCAAACATATCACGGAAAATGTCACACAACCCGTTCATTCAACGTACCATGTATTCTTGCCCACCAGTTGGGAGCTAACATCACAAATTCGTTGCTTAGATATGACGGATGTAAGTATACAACTTGCCCATTCTACGTACCATGTATTCTTTCCCACCAGTTGGGAGCAACCGATTGCAACTTGGTTACCTTTGTATGACGGATGTTGGTATAGATACACATTGCTTATTTTAACTACCATGTCTTCTCGTTCCCAGATGGGAGTGAACAATTGCTAATTAGTTCTTTAAATATGACAGATGTGGTTAAGCACATGTAGCAAACCGATAACAACT
Organism: Cerastoderma edule; assembly: GCA_947846245.1. Classification (NCBI taxonomy): domain Eukaryota; kingdom Metazoa; phylum Mollusca; class Bivalvia; order Cardiida; family Cardiidae; genus Cerastoderma; species Cerastoderma edule. The sequence goes on from OX401409.1 coordinate 33,517,261, forward strand.
CATAATAACAGTTGATAGGTTGTTTGGTTCGTTGGCCACAAACAAAAGATTCTTGCTTCTATTACAAAACCATGCTTATTGTAGCATTAGTTAACTGTAGTTCTGCAAAATTAATTTCATTTATTAAATAAAAAGAAATTCATCTATTGGTCCCATTAATAAAGCTCCCTAGCTCGATTATCCTGATGCTATTGCTTTCTGCATGAAATACACTGGCTTTCCAAATCATGTGTGTGTGTTTAAAAAAATCAAACAAAAACAAAAAGTAAACCCCGTAAAACACAGAATGTTAACAATATAGATATTGCTTTATGTGATTATTTGATACAAGGCAAAGCGGTTGAAACAGCTTTCTTAATCCATTGGCTTTTCGTGACAGTAACAGACCGATCGTTATTGTTTTCTTAATAAAACGAAAGTGTTATAAAAGGAGAACTATTAATGCACTTGCATGTTCTCAGTAACCGTGTACCTTAAATTCGTTTCAGGCTAAACGACCAATCATTTAGAAAACTATGGTGTTTTCCAACCCTCAAGTGGGAAGGGTATCGCCGCTTACTTGTTGCGAAGATATAACAACTGTTTGAATATCACATATTTTGTAAGTTATACTAACCGTGTATTTCCGCCTTACAAAGCGAATAATATCACCGCTAACTAGTTAAGCATGTGTGCCAACGGGCGTAAGAATAATGCATTCTGTATAAGTTTCAATAACGGTGTACTCAAGCCCCAAACGTATCAGCTCTAACAAGGTGCCAATCTAACCCTCAAGTTGGAAGACCACCACCGCTAAAAAGATACCGATCTATACGCTGTTGAATGATACATCAAAACGGTACTACTCGGGTATTTCCGTCAGCCGAAAATTACACCTCCTACATTAGCCTTTGGTCCTTGTCCATGCATACCTACATAATGGGCATACGTACGGGTCAGACCCCGGGCTACTCGGAAATAAGTGATTGGTTAAAGGTTTTTGGGTACATCTTCTCCGGCTTAACACACATATTCTAAAAGTGTCCACGTTACGTAATGCAATGTATATGTAAGTGTTGAACCCCATTATAAATTATTTTTATCGGTAACTCTTACTTAATGGTGAAAGTATGATATGTGATATACAGAACTTTTCGATAATCAAATTTAACTTAATATCTTTATAGGAAATCGAAAGTATAATGACAGAGGTCTCGCGAGAATCAAAATGGCGGCTTCCATATTATTTCAGGGGTCTTTTCATTGGATAAACTCGATGGATTCATATTGTCCTACATTTCGTATAAGTTATACTTACCGTGTATTCGCGCCCTCCAGTCGGAGTACAGCCGCTCACTAGCTGTCGATATATACGCTGTTTTAATAATATATAACCCGATGAGTTCAGATTGTACTTCATATTGTATAAATAATACGCACCGTGCATTCGAATACTCCAGCCAGAGTACAGTCACTTACTAGCTGCCGAGATATAAGTTGTTTGAATAATATATGTTGTATAAGTTATAAATGTTCGTACCGTGTATTCGCGTCCCCCAGTTGGAAGAGTACCACCGCTAACCAGCTGCCAGGATATAACCGGTGTGGGTATGCCATTTGCACCACACCTTAGTTCGACCTTCTCCCCTTCGTTTACCACCATATCGGAACTTGTATCTATATCCGATATACGGGGCGTCTCTGTAAACAGATGTACGTTTACCCTTAGAATGCTGGGTAATTTTCTAGAAATAAAGATTTGTGTCGTCTGCCTTTCCAATACCTTATATATCTGTTTATTTTTGGCGAAGAAAGATACTTAGAGTAGCAAACAGGTTTGATCACAGGCCAGCCTGTTTGTATAAGCATTAACTCGGTTGTGTCGCCTGCTTTGCAAAACCTTACATACTTGCTTAATTTTGTTAAGGAAAGATACTCAGTGTAGCAAACAGGTTACATCACAGGCCAGCCGCCATTTTACTTGGCGGCCGGCCTTGATCTTACCTGTTTGCATAAGCATGAAGCGGGTTGTGTCACCTGCTTTAGAAAACCTTAGATATCTGCTCAATTTTGACGAAGAAAGATACTCAGAGTTGCAAACATGTTTGATCACAGGCCAGCCGCCAATTTACTTGGCGGCTGGCCTGGATCTAACCTGTTTTCATAATCATTCGGTTCCAGCACTATAAGGGTTTAGAAGGTTAGGTGTTAATGAAGTGATTATCGTATGTGCTGATGTGATCTGTGATGGGTTGGGGTACCATGCACTGATTGGTTTATGACGTCATGTAATGTCAAGAAGAAGAACCAGGGATAGGCGCACTGAAAAGGCCTGGTCCATCGTGATTGAGTAATTAATATCATTTCGAAAAGATAATGGATAAGTGTGGTTTACTTTATATGTTCAGGAGTTGGACCAATAGATCCAATATATATTCGAACATCGTGAAAATTCAGAAGATTTTATACAAGTGTGGTATTGAAAGCATTTTTGAAAGATGATGTTCTCCATAAAAAGAGTTTGGTCCCAGATTTAGTCCTTTCCCGCAATAGAATGAAATAGATTACAGAATATGAATGTCCTTTACTTTTTATACATTAGAAGGGTATTGATTTAGTTAAGTCAGTGTTAAACCCATTATCAGACAATAACGACATGTATCAACTTTGTTGCAGACGACTCTGGAACACATTGTGAGGAATGAAGAAAGTGCACGTAAGCAGCAATGTTTCCTTTTCCATCAATACTTTCTGCCCCTGTAGAAGATTATTTTTCAAATTCATCACATTTTGACGGGTCGTAAGAAACTCTTTCAATTTGGGTTATTCTAAAATTTGGCGTTTGGTTAAATAATAAGTGTAGCCATTAATCTATTCCTGACATATTCACCGTTTGGGAAATACCGTTTAATAAATAGACTGGATCTCCCTGAGATCGAACGTATTTTTAATCGATCATGTGATCTTTAACCCTTTCCCAAACAATAACGACAGTTTTTCCCACAATGTTTTCTGTTCGATCAGAAGATTATTTTCTGATTTCATCGTATTTTGAAATGTCTTCTGGAAACTCTTTCCATTTAGGACAGTCGAAAATTTGTTGTTTGGTAAAGGGTTATATCAAAAACAAAATGACATATGTTATCGAACCTTTCCTTATATTTATAGAAATCGTAACAGTTTGTGATATTTGGGTGCACGCTTATCAAATAACAATCGAATGATTCAGCTGTGAAAACTGTACTGGATGGCATTTTATTTTCTCCTCGACCGGCATGAATATTCGTGGAGGATGTTTGACGAGATTTAAGTACATTTGGAATTCCATGTTTGGAATATTCGTAATAAGTTGAAATGTATACTTTTTAATTCTAATAAAGTTATTAAAGCAATGCATCGCATTTGAAAGTGGCGTCGTTTCAAATTAATTGCTCTTTTCGAACCAAACTAGCTTCCAATAACGATTTTCATTCCTTAAAATACATTGTTTCAAGAATTGTTATGTTTTGTTGCCCTTTTATTTCATTTTTCTATTTTTAATTCTGTGAACAAACACTTTTAATGTCATGACGCAAGGCACTGTTGTTCGTCTAGACCAAAAGTTCGTTTTAGAATTGATACGGCTTATCAACGCTCTTTCCAATAAGAACGTACTACAAAACCCTAACCATTTTATCTCTATCTTTGAAGCATCTACTGTAAAATGTTTTTGGAACAACTGATGAAAAGGTCGAATTTTCATCAAAATGAGCAATGAATACCTTTGTCACAATGGTTTCATAAACATTAACATAAATAAGATGTGTTTATTGTGTCCCCGCTCCGTTTTGTCGTCTGCCTTTAATTTCAATTTGGAGCAGTTGCAAAATTCTATATAGTAGATGTACTTAAATATGGTTCATATAGAAGCAGTATTGGTGGTTTCAAAACATTTGGCAGTCAACAAAAAAAACCAAAAATAGCCATAAAAACATATACAGTCAAACTTGTGTTAAGAGGCCAGCCTATTGGACAGAGTAAATTTTGCTGTTTACGACAGGTTGGCTGCTTATCACAAATTGATATACACTATAAATCTAACAACGGGACTTTCTGTACTGGTTGTTTAAGGCAGGTTGGCTGCTTAAAAGGGTGGTTGCTTAACACAAGTTAGACTATTTCAATATAATGCCTTAGAATTCAACAGTTACGTTAAACAATCTAATTAGATTCATGTAACATAAAGAGATTGTGTATTACACATGTTTAACACTTTGTATCAATACTAAAACTAGTAATTAATTTTCAATAGATGTTATTTTCTTTCTAATAGATCCTTAGTAAAAATGCACTTCCTAACAATTTTTGTTCTTCAGCTAAAAATGTATGATTTTATACGTTCTCTTACATGTTCTATGTCATGAAATATTTGTTTAATATGAATATTGTTATAAATTGTAACCATTTATGCAATAAATTATAATGTAATGTATCAATACTAGTCAGCCATACGTACCTACAACTTTAACAACACGTATAGCCATCTCGTTGGAGTACCCGTGTAGTTGTATCCGACATGTATACACGCCCTGGTCCGACTCCTGAACGTTCTTTATCTTTAGGCGCCAGTTGTTCTTAGCCGGCTTGTCGATACTGTACTTAAAAGCGTTTTCTACGTTTGTATCCGTCCCAATGGGTATTAAGGTTTGAGATCGAAGGTCCTGGACCATCCATTGAGTCTGTTTTGTGTAAAAGGAAGAAAAGGTTATTGTAATGTCATTTTATTTTATTCAACTATGATATTCTGTGACGGTTTTTCTATACAATGTTTGGATATGCAAAAACGAATTCCATTGCGCCTTATAAAGGAGTAATGATATGCATCCAGTTAATTTACGTAATGGTCATTTAGAGATAACGTGGCGAGAAAGAGAATGCTAATGATATATTTTTCATTTGAAACATTCTTGTTGTCATGCGAGAGTAATGCCAACATTTGTTTGTGTATCCTTAATTACCGTTGGATTGTGTTTTGGATGGACCCATGTGTATTCGAGATCGGTTTTTGGTAAGATCGTGATGAAGATGAATCAATATCAGATTGGGATTTAAATGTGAAATCTTAACGAGATGCAATCGTTGTGGAATCTAAGTTGAAACAAACGGAAGTTGATCGAGGTGGGATAGCGAAAAATCGTGTGGGACAAAGTTTGGCTAGAAATAGGAATATGATCCAAGTGGCATTTCTGGTGAAATCAACATTGATGCCAAGATGGTGGTACCTTTACTTGCCAACAATGCTCATGAGATTGAGTAATGGTATTACTGTGAAGGTCATTGAAGTGTATCTTGTCAATATTGAGATCGAACTAACAAATTATTGGTTTAATTCACATTGTGTGAGTTTAATAATTAACTACTTCTCCCCATTTACTTAGCAACTTACTACTTGTGATAACCGCTTATCAAGATTTTTGAAACGAGATAGGTTTGAAGGGTTCCTGCGTTGGTCACTGGTTAACCCTTTATCAAACGCCAAATTATCGACCGTCCAAAATTGAAAGAGTTTGCAGACGACATTCCAAAATAAGATGACATTGCAAAATAATCTTCTGGTAGGGCCGAAAGCATTGTGGGAAAAGAGCAATTTTTCCTTTTCTAAAAATGTTTTCCAGATTTGTCTGCAACAAGCTTGTCAAATGACGTAATGATTTGGTAATTGGTTAAGGTGGCGGACTTAGAACCCGGGCGTGTTCTAGGACCATCGATACCTCTGGTTTTGTTGAAGTGTCTCTTTACAAGTCACTCCAGGGGTATTGCCTGGTACTGGTACTGGTTAATCCATGAAAGTCATAACAGAATGGATAATTGTTGAAACGGCGTTAAAGGTCCTTGTTCATAGAAGAGAAAAAATAAAGTAAAAAAGGTCGTTAAAACAGTTTAGTTTTTGTACTTTTGTTTGATATACAATTTAAATAGTTATTGAAAGCATAACTTTGCCAGGAAACTTCAGTTGTTCTATTTTTTTAAAGTCTTTGTGTGGTGGATCTCAAAAGTATATGATTGACTAACATCTATAAACAGGAACTTTAAAAACTCCATAACAAAATATGATATAAGAGTATCTGATACCTTTTTGTCTTTGGGTTTATTAGATACAACACATGGAATGAAGCAGTCGTGATCTTTGTGAACAGTAATTGTTTGATACCCATTATCCTGCTTCGTAATGGGATATGTCTGTATTATCTTGACTTTTGGATCGGCCGCCAGAACTAGAAAAAAATAAAGGACCCATTATTAAGATATGGAGAATAGATAGTTAGAGTCTAAACTGTAAAATGTTATCGGAGAGGGCGAAGGAATTTGTCACCCGAAGTAAAAAACAAAAAAAAAATAAGTATGTTGCACAGAATCTATCAAATGGTAGCACACCGCTTACCACAATATGAACACATCGGGTTTATCCAATGAAAACGCCTCTGACATAATATTTATGCTGCCATATTGTTTTCCGCGAGAATAACGTCACTTTACTTTCGTCTTTGATTAAGAACACAACTTTATATGTCACAACTTATCATTTCGCCATTTCTTATGAGTCGACGGTAAAAAATGATTTAAAAGGATGTCCAACACTTCGATACATATTGAACTACTTAATATTGATCCTGTAGAAATGTGTTATATGACGGGGATGATTTAACCGAAAAATTGTTACCCTACACTTATATCCGATGTGTATTTCTCAGCTCACGGAAATACCCGAGTACTTCCAATTGCGTTTACCACGAAACTTTTCGAACATTGGACAATTGATACCAACTACGAATCCGGAATCGTCATTGATAATGTTAAAGAAGAATATGCATACAAGGAACCTTTATGCTAACAGCTTCTTTGTCTGCAATCTTTAATAGCTCTAAACGGAATTACAAAGTTTGCAACACATTTGATCGAGGCTCGGTTTGATGTATTCAAAACCACAAGGACAATTGAGGTTGTTTACATTTTCACGAATACATACAGGTAAATAAAGTAAAGGTCATCATTACCGCCTTCTATTTTGAAACGAGGATAGTTTATCTACGTCAGATTGAACGTGCAATTCCGTCGAGGACATTTTTCGTTATCGTAAGCAACATTAAGAACATATTGGAAATGGAAGTAATGGTTAAAACATGTTTTAAAGGCACTTCAAAGGAGAGGAGTACAAATAAATTACTGAAAGAAAATATGGAGTTCTTTTATTATTTTCATAAAAGTCATAAAAATTAGTTTATAAATGCATTGAGACCCTACTAATGAGACTCATTTAAAATAGGTTATTTTGTGCTTGAAATATAGTTGTATCCAATTCAACCATGTTTATCAACAACCTGTTTGTTAACATATTAAAAATAACGAATTTTGATTGAACGGTTGAAAAATGTGTGTGTCAACTGTCAAGGTCAAAGGTAAAGAATCAGGAAATCTGAATTATAAAACCTGCTAGTCTGGGTTATTTCTGGTTTACTTTCACATTTAAGTTGTGCTGATCGTGTTTCTGGTGATAATTGAATCTGTCCAAAAGTTTACCAAAAAATATAGTTTGATATAGCATTAAACTCCTTTAATGGGCTTTTAAGACAAACGAATAAACAAAATAAAGAAAAATATTGTTTTATTCATCTTGTGAACACCGTCTCTTTGAAGAGCTTTATAGATCAATTTTGGACGTCAATAGAATATTACTCAAAAAACATGATCTACAGTATTATCAACATATAATTCTTTCAATTCTGTAATTTTTTAATAGGTTTTTTGAAATTTCATTATGAAATTCAAAAATGAAAGAAAAGACTATAGGTCGACAAGTTGTTGGTATATGTTGTATAATGACAGTTTCCATGGTGGCCGTTTGCATGATTAAATGTACATGTTTCCTTTGTAAATTATATATTGTAATAGCAATTCAATGTGTTTAAGAATATCCAATTAAGGCAAATCTGTCATACAAACCATACTATCGTTTCTAAGATAATAAAGTAATTCCTGGAGGGTTTATAATCACAACAAACGTAAATTCATACATTCACTACACTATACTTGTACTTCAATGTAATATTAGATTATAACAATCTAAACAGTTTCAGTAATCAAAATTGGTTTGTTATATTTTGTTATTCCACAAAAAACAATAAAAAATAAATATGTATGTTACAGAAATTAAAAATATCGAAAAACTCATTTATTAGAACGTTCTTATCTTTTAGTATGTGGGGTAAAATTTAATCTTGAAATATAAATCGAAAAAGTATATTTTGGTGAAGAAGAAGAAGAAGAAAAAAAAAGGAAGATATTTCTTCTTTTTGTTTTCCCTTATTTCAAATAAGTTTTGTTTTCCCTTTTCTTGTTTCTTCTTGATCGTCTTTTGTTCTATTCTCATCCCTTTGCGTCCCTTCAGTTTTGACTTGCTGTTTTGTTTTTTCTTCTTTGAGACCTTTCTTCATAGGGGGAACATAAAGTCGGCAAACATTTCTTAGCTTTCGACCTTTTGATGATTCCTTTCTTGGACCAGCTTTAAGCATGGGTCTGACCATTTTTGAAATGAAAAGAGATGCGTTGTCTGTGTCTTGAAGGAGAGTGTCTTTCTCCCAACTCCAACATGGTTATGAGCAATGACGTCATCCAATCTAGACACATCAGCTGCTGATGCCAGGGTAAACTGCATAATAGCGATCTCCCAAAATAGGCAAGGAATTACATTGCAGTAGACCCAATATTGACACTACCAGGGGTATAAAAGCTCATAGGAACATTTTTATCTATGAACTGGTGTAAACTCTTTTAATACTTGTTAAAATGTTACAAAGGCCAGGCGATGTAATATATATTGCCTCTCTGTTGTAATTTTGCTCTGTGCTAAACTTCAATAAGTTTTCTATGAAGCAGGTTTCACATAAAAAAATGTATTATATAATCAACATTTCTCTTAAATTCCAGTGTGATTTAATCAGTCACCACAGGTCAGTTCTCTTTGACACTATTGGCATTAGTGAAACAATGACCATCTTAAGGGTTCGTTTCCATGAACATGACGTTGTCTCGGAAATAGCTCACACTAATTAACAACGCTCGATATTGTGAAAAGAAAGTTGACTTAGGTTAAGATTATTTCCTTTCCGTTAACTGTTCTGATGAAGTTGTGCCTGAGTAGTCAAATGTATTTGGTTGACGGCTATCCGTCACATATGACGAAGCAGAGTCTGGGTTTATGAGTGCATTATCATTGAAAGGGAATATGCCTTTTACATGAAACCTATGTCTTATGTTTGTTGGTTCAGCTGCATGTAGCCATGCCATCCGGATATTTTCTGATGAATTATTTATGGTGAATACTTCCCCCCGGGTTATTGCCCCTCAAAGCATCTTGAGCTTCACATACGTTTTCATTGGACCAAAAGCATTGCGGTCTAAAGGGAAGTATTTACTTGAGTTGTGAGGAGGAACACTTTGCCTGAAACTTGAAGCGAATTATGACTTCAGTCAGTTTAAAGAAAAAGTCTTCGACATCGTTCTTGTTGAAACTCATTGTTCTTGATATACGTGTCACCTCAAGAACTCTATTTGACATGTGTGGGTAACGTTCGAGAAACCCTGAGAAGCAATCGGCTCCGGCTTGCTTCTTCTTCTCAGATCAAGACAGTGGCAGTTGTATATCAAACTATTTCGCAATTGACAGTCCAGGATTCACAATTCCTTAGAGGAAAGTCAAAGGAAAACACCTTTTGTTTGATTGATGTAACTAACAAGTTCAAGCTTTTTGGCATCAGTTAAAACTTAGCCATTTTAAACGTAAACGACGGCAATGTTTCAACAAAAGTACCATTGACCTTAGAAAAGGTCATGCCAACTACAAGACAATCAGTGCAACTTGATGGTTTTAATTTAGTCGAGATACCAGTAAAAGGGCACCGGGGACGAAATAATTGTTATCGTAATATTTTACACCACTTTCAGGGAATTAAATGTTTTGTTGCAGTCACGTTTGACACAAGTAAAGGAAACAAGAACGAGATCGTATTGGTATTTTTTTTCAATTCTTTCATGTGTAGCAGAGAAGTCTAATTATTTTAATAACTTTCTAACAGAAATATTTAAGAGAACTCGTTTTATTTCGTTTAATCAATATGATCTATTTCAATCGTTGTCAATTCTGTTATTGCGAAAAATGAACCATTCAGATAACAATAAAACAAAAGAAAGGGGAAAGAGCAGATTAGTTTGAGGTTTCTTACCTTCTGACCCAATCATTCCCAACACCAGCAGTAAGCATGTAATTGTTGAACTTATCATTTTCTATCACAAAATGATGACAACCGTATGCATATGACACATTATCCGAGTCCCCAATAAACGAGTAATCCCTCAACTGATCAACTTTATATGTATTTTAATCCTTAAAGTGACGGAACCAACTTCATGCTTAAGCAAACAGGTTAGATCCAGGCCAGCCGCCAAGCAAATTGGCGGCTGGCCAGTGATCTAACATGTTTTCTACTCTGAGTGTCTTTCCTCGTCAAAATTAAGCAGATATTAAAGGCGTTGGAAAGCAGACGACACAAAAATTGATTTTCAGAAAATGACCAAGCATGTAAGGGTTGACCCTTTACCAAACGCAAAATTTGTGACCGTCCTGAATTGAAAGAGTTTGCAGACGACATTTCAAAATGTAATTCAATTGAAAAAATAAACGTCTGATAGTGCGGTGAACGTTATGGGAAAAGAAGGAATTGCTCATAAAGAGCAATCCCTTCTTTTCACACAATGTTTTTCATAATCGTCTGCAACCGACCGATCAAATGTGTTATTCTTTGGTAATGGATTAAACAATAATCTTTTTACGCCAATATAATCAAACCTCCTATCACGTTGGTAGTCCTAAGTTATGTTTCACTTGGACAGTTATAGTTATTATTAAGAATTGTGTTGTTTGGTACATGGTTTTATAGTTTTGGTCAAGGCTACCCGGTTAAATTTAAATCTCTGATTAATCATATACATTGTACATCGACGTCATTTTTGTTGAAAACTCCTGTAATACAACCCTTTACGTCAGACCATGAGATGAAGAATGTGATGTAATTGTGTTTCGATACTGACTCATCGACTGTCTGTTGCAGGTTAGTCACAGTATGTTATGTTATATGAGAAGCCAATTACGTCACTTAGTTTTGCAAATCGCACTTTAACCTTTTTTTCTAATTATAAATACATTTGACCAGTTTGTTGCAGAGGACTCTTAACGAGCAATTTCTTCTCTTCCCACAATGATTTCTGCACTATCTGAAGATTATCTTTCACATTTTGGAATGTCGTCTGCAAACTCATTCAATTTGAGACAGTCGAAAACTTGGCGTTTTGGTAAAGGGTTTTTTAGCATATATGCGGCAAAACAAGCATCTTCATTCACGTAAACGCCTTTTTATTGCAACACAGGGAATACAATAAAATTTTAATCGTCAAGAGTCCAATCCAATTGTATCAGTGGACCTAGACATAAATTCCCGATTTAATCATCAAATGTGTTATTGCAAAATAATTGCTGTTTTCGTATGTTATCTATTAGGACAAGTCATCAACTTTGCATTGAATAAATATGTACCGTGAAACGCTTTTGCATTACAACCACGACATACAAAAAAAGAATCGTAAAAAAGTTATCAATTTAATTGTATCATCCGAGTTAGATTATCAAATGTCTTATTGCGAAATAATGGCCGTTTTCGTATGCAGTCTAGTAGGACAAAAAATTCACCAAGTTGTATTATGAGGGAATACGTACCGGGTACATGCCGGCTGTAATATTGCTTGCGTTTGCATCGACAGGTCATCGCTAAGCCGAAAACCAACAGTATTGTTCCACGGCAGGCCGTTTTGTACTCTAAATGACCAGGACTTGACCGGACACGGAATCTCGCTTCATTATTACTCTAGTATACGATTTAAAGGGACAGTCTCATGGCTTCTGTAGGGAATGTATGTTCAAACTTAAGAATGCTGGGTAATCTTCTAAAAGTACATTTTGTGTCGTCTGCTTTACGAAACCTTAAATGATCGCTAAATCTGTATGAGGAAAGATTCTCATCAGAGTAGCAAACAGGTTAGATCACAGGTCAGTCGCCAAATTACTTGGCGGCTGGCCTGTATTCTAACCTGTCTGCATAAGCTTGAAGGCGGTTCAAGCACAATTAAGGGGTAGAATGATGTGTTAATAAATTATTGTCATTAAACAAAGTACTTTTCGTAATTCCTTTACTGTGAGGTGGCCGTGTTTTGATCTCGAGGTGCTTATTCAAAGATAGATGTGGGAAAGTTTGTATGGCAAAAGTTCCTTTCTTTACAATTGCACAGCAACTTCATTGTTATTTGATACGCACTGAAAAGAAAAAGTAATTGGAAACAAAAGTATATCGTCTTTAATTATTTAAAGTGTGTTTTCAGTGAAGTAACATGTATTATTATCACCCAAATTCACGATATCTCTTGTGATATTGACTGTATATAAAGTGTACAAACTTAAATTAATTAACGCTTTCTGGATTGTTTTTGCTTTCAATATTATATAATTTGAATTGAATACCAAACAGCAGTACAAACATCTGGGGGTTTTTTCATCATTTTATTTTGACTTCCACGTTTTCTCGTCTGTGAACAAGCACCCATTAAGGAATCAAAGTACTACGTGTTTCTCTAATTCAAGAACTTAAAACAAATGTATACGGTTCATACTTCAAAATTCAAAAGCTTAATCAAAGCATGTGAAACTCCCCCTTTAAGCGAGTTTCGCGTATTACGAGACATGTTACTTAATTGTGTCGTCAAATGCGGTCATGCGTTTAGTCTTTACCAAACAATGACGGCATTTGACTAGTTAATTGCAGACGACTCTGGAAACACTGTGGGAAAAGGAGAAATTGCTCGTGACGTGCAATATCTCCTTTTACAACACTGTTTTCTACTCTATCAGAAGATTATTTTCCAATTTCATCACATTTTGAAATGTTGTCTGTTAACCCTTTCAATTTGGGACGGTCGAAAATTTGGCGTTTGGTAAATGGTTAACTACCGTGAATCAGGAAAGAAAGGTCACAACATGGCCGCGTTTCAAGACACAACAGCAAGCTGACCTTTACAGTAAACTAGATAGACATGACATTTGTCTACCCCTTGATCATTACTCCATTAGACATGTATCAACTTGTATGGTGTGTGCTACAGATAACTTCAGACATGAGTTTTATAAAAGGATTCGATTTCCCTTATAAGCCATTATAATTTGCCACAGTTCTTTCAACCAAATGCCATGAACTGGACATGTGTTCGTTCCTTCTTTTACCGCATTCCATTGGAATCATTTAAGTCGTCACCAATCCCCAATTTAAGAGAAGGGATAACAGTACACTTGTCTAGCATTGGACAGAACGGATTACATAAAGTTCGAGTAGTTAAGCCAAAGAACTTAAGTACCCGTACACTGTGTAAAATGTCAGTGTAAAGGAATACCGTTTAATGTTATTGAACTCAAACAAAAACGTCCCAATCTCATTACAGAAAACGGGACGTTGTTTATTTTGAGCATTGTATAGAAACAAAAACAGTTTGTGCAGCAAAACATGACATGAAAATGCATTTTATCTTGCAAATTTAATGAGACAATCAATTACTTGTGCAATAAAGGGGAAATGTAACTAGCACGTGATGCACGACTGAACTAAGGTGGTCAAAATAGTAATTCTAAAATGTATTTGACTAAACGTTTAAATGGGTTACATGTGAAATTATTATTTTTCTCGTTTAAGCTTGTCTTTTAAAATGAACGTTTTTGAATGAATCGACATTTTACCTTTAGGTTTATATGCATTTAAAAAGAAAGCAGAATAACCTAAATAATTAAAGACGTTTTAAATAGTATTTCTGCGCATCCACGGGAGATAATAATCGGTTACTGAAGAGGTACTTGCAGTGAAGTCGGATAAACGTTTTTATTCGGATGAAATTTTCTGTATGCATTTTTTTTTTCCAAACATAATCATACAATCTACAAAACTATAAAAGATCATCAGCATTATTTTATATCTATAATGCATTTTAAGATTCTAGCTTCTACTTTTCAAGTTTAAAGTTATTTTAGACATTTTATAAATGTTTTTTCAAATATGGTTACCATGGAAACTGTCATTTTACAAAAAAAAAACTAACTCGTCAACATGGACTTTTTTCTGCGTTTTGTTTTTCAAGATAAGATTTTTCATTACATACTGTAACATGAGAAAATTCTATGAAAAGGAACTTTAGAATATCTGCATTTATTTGCAATATACATATCAATTTTCATTGTTTTTGTCGATTACAAAAATAAAATGAAAAACTGATTTGGGTTATAAAAAAATGTTCAGACTGCAATGATTTAAAATAACATTTAATCATACAGTATTGAATGTATAATTTTTACAATTTTTGTGTTAATAAACCTTCCAGAAATTATTTTATTACCTTTGAAGATGGTATGGACATTTTAACCATTTTGCCCCAAACGGTTACCATAGAAACTGTCATTTTACAAAAATTCAAACTCGTCGACCTACATTTTTCTTTTCATAATTGAATTCACAATAAAACTTTAAATAACATATCAAAAATTTAGAAGATTCTATGAAAGGATTATTTTGTTATAAAACTGTAGAAAATGTCCTTATAGATACAAAATATGTCCCCGTTATACTGTACTCGAGCGATTGACTTAACTTGGGCATGGATTGCATTGTTCTTTTAAAGGGACTTACTGAAAAACTAGGTTAAGCTGGGGTTTTTTCTTTACAAAATAAGCCCGTTTAAGTGATTTGTGGTATCTGCAATGCAAATACAATTTACTTTATCTATATACTTTCTGTACGGTTCGGAGCTGTGTTGGGAAGCAGTCAGTAATCAAGCTTTAGGTTACTTTTGAATGCTTTGTTATCATTTCATAGGAAGATGCCAATTCATTCTAAACAATTGGATTCCTAAACTTTGAGATTCCATTTTTCATTCTTCGTCGTAATAAATCAACACATAAGAAGCGAAGGAAAACTCAAATGGGTACCGCATTTCTAACCGACTTAGGCACAATATTTTCATAAGTCGAAACTGATAATTGTAATGTGACACGTCATTTGAAACGTATCGAAGGGGCGATTCCAATGATGTGTTTCTTTGTAATATTGCTTTGGCCAATCTTTAAAGAAGAGGGAATATAGTTTCGAACTTACGCAATATCTAAGCATGGAATATTACGTAAAACGGTTCCAAAAGATCAACGCTTTCAGATTTGTCCATGCTTTGTTTCTATTGTTTGTGTAAAACCTTGGATTATATGTAACATTTTCTCTATGGAGAAAGTTAAATCGTCCAGTGTGGAATGATGTACTATCGCATCGTGCCTTTTTTACGCATTAAGCACGTCATCAAACAATGACTCAACCCCTCTTGTGCTGGAATGACTTCATGCTTATGCAAACAGGTTAGATCCAGGCCTGCTGCCAAGTTAATTGGCAGCTGACATGTGATCTAACCTGTATGCTACTTTGAATATCTCTCCTTATCAAAATGAAGCAGATATATATGGTTTTCGGAAGCAGACGACAAAAAAATCTATTTTTAGAATATTACCCTCCATTCTGAGGGTAAAACCGAAAAGAGTTTTAATTGGGTAATATGAGTTGACCGAATTGTACAAATGCATTTTCATACATTCTTCGCGGATATTGCGTCTGAATGCTTTTTGTTTGTTTTTTTTGTGGTATGGTGTAGTATTTTTAGATGAAACGGTATGCATATGATTTTGATAAACATGGCTTTACATTTGTGCGTTTCGATATCTAATTCTGTTTTTAATTCTAAAGATGGATTGCCAGATGGACATGAACATTGTAAAAGAAACCTTATAGTTGACGTTTTGTAAATAATGTTATTTATTGGAAAGAACATTATAAGCATTTTGCTTTTTGTCCCAATCCTGTTTGTATTTAAAATAAACTATGTTTTAAGGTTTTAAGAATGTTTAAAGTAAAATAATCCTTACCGTCTCTGAATGTGTGAGGGAGTTTAAGTTCACATGAGCGCTGTGACGTAAAGGTAAGATTGATTACCTCAGAATAATTTCCCTGTTTGACCATTTTTTAATTGTAGTAACTTGCTTTCACTAGAGATGCACACCAGTTGAATAAACTTTAAGGACTTAATAGAATTAATAACAATCTGTCATATAAATTTAGCGAAATTACCAATGGTTTTCACAAAAATATAGACAACTGTCTAATAGTATTAGACGGTGGAAGCTATGCAAAACTGTTAACAACTTTCAATCAATTGTACCATTTAATTTTATTGTTGGTGACAGCATCACTCAAATATCAAAACGAGCCTTGCGTCTCAACATTTTCTACATTGTGGTTGTACAATGACAGCAACTTTTACATTTCTTTTTATCCCTAAATGTCGACCATTTTGCATTATTCAAGTTGTGGCTTGAAGCTCGTACTCCTGAAGAAAATATGGCTTCGCTTGAATTCGAACTTCAGAAAGAATGTATGATTAAGGTCTTGACAAATTCAAATATCTCTCTAGCCATCCGCTTTAGTCATGCCATATATAGTTATACATGCGTTTTAGTCATGCCATATATAGTTATACATGCCTTTAGTCATGCCATATATAGTTATACATGCCTTTAGTCATGCCATATATAGTTATACATGCCTTTAGTCATGCCATATATAGTTAAACATGCCTTTAGTCATGCCATATATAGTTATAAATGCCTTTAGTCATGCCATATATAGTTATACATACCTTTAGTCATGCCATATATAGTTATACATGCCTTTAGTCATGCCATATATAGTTATACATGCCTTTAGTCATGCCATATATAGTTATACATGCCTTTAGTCATGCCATATATAGTTAAACATGCCTTTAGTCATGCCATATATAGTTATACATGCCTTTAGTCATGCCATATATAGTTATTCATGCGTTTTAAGTAAGCTTACACAGTTTATCAGTTGTACCTTCCTTAAACACGATTAAAGCTACCCAATATTGCCACAAACACGCATTTGTTGTTATTTGAGTTTCACAAAACCCAAAGAGAAGAATAGTTTTCTTGTGTACGTAAGTTCTGCAATTATCCTCTTGCTATTGAACACAAGGTAGCAAAATGGTGGATAACTCCATGAAGTTTCAATAAATTAATATTAACGTCCAAATTTCCTCACTTTTGTAAACAAATGACTGAGTTTTCATATACTTGATCTTGAAAATACGTACCAAAAAGCTTGCATTCATTCATATGACTTGAGAATCGAATTTCTCTATTCCATCTTATATGAGATTCAACCTAGACAAAAGTGAAACAGAATTTCTGAATAGTATGTGCGAAAATAAACGCACTAATATTTAGTACTTATTTTTGGACACATCACAAAGAAGCACCTAAGATAACTGATAAACATCTTGATGGCCACCCTGTCTTGAATCTCTAACTTTCCCCCAACACTTGCAACTTTCAGTATGTTATACTACGAGTATATGGGCATCATATCATGATAAAATAAACAAGTTTTGCAATTTTGTCTATGTTAAGTCCTATTTATGACTCTATTGAATGGCCTACTTTGCGACTGTATACTGTACCAGGCAAGGATATTCCCTCTATTTGTCAACGTGGTTTAGATTAACAACCAGATAATTAAAAAAGACATAGACATTCTAGAAATACAAAGTACGAACTTTTTGGCTCGCTGCTGCATAAACTGTGTTGTTATCATATTGTTCATATCTTTATTGGTAGATTATAGCCATACGAAATAAGCAATACTTTTTGCTTTGCAAGCGCCCAGTTTGAAACGAAGAATGTGTTCGGTCTTTACAACATTGTGCATGTTGTGCGCAGGTTGACAATGTGTTCATTTGCATTTGCACGACTGCGCCAGTTTTTTGACGAGGTCAATTTATCATACATCTTATTGCTTTTGTTTGGTTAGGATAACGAACCAAAAAACTTTGTTATATTGCTTACGAAATGTCTACCGCATAATATGTCTGCTTAATTCATCACTGTAGCTACATCAGAGAGACAATATCAAAACACTGGCTACAAGTTCATTCAACCGCACAATAAACATTAACATAGACGTAGTTAGCTTAAGTTAGCATACGGCTTTGATGTTGTAAACCAAGTATCAACTAAAAAAACACTTTCAATGAAAAGAAGCTTTAACATTTTGTTAATACAACTTGAAGCTTTAGACCACACGTATTTGAGCTGTTATTTTCTTTGTACGTAGGTAAAGAGGTAATGTACTTGTTAAATCATGACGATTGACAAGTTACAATTTCCCCTATATATGACAGTATGTATTGTCTCAAAATAACAGTTCCCTCATATAAATGTTTGTGTATTTGTCTACATCGATAAAAACGATAAAGATTGGAAGAACAAATAGCTTGACTTTTTGGCAGATTTCCCTTCTGTCAAAACTGTTAATAAGAGACGAATGCGAGGCTGATGAAATAAAGATTGATCTCAATAACCTGTATACATTAAAAACAACCACCTAGTGTGTTGTTAGGACATTTTTGAATGACTTGCGTCCTATACCGTTTTTTAAAATGGGTCCAAACTAAATAAAAGTTAACGCACAATTTAAGGGTAGTCGCATGAAGCAAGATTGGCTTTATCCTCTTGTCTGAAAAGAAAACTACTTTAATAGATTAATTATCATGCGAATTTATCCGACTTGAAGGTATGGAAAGCGATTTGTGATAAGAGCAAACGAAAACGAAATTTCTAGTGACCAGAAGAGTTTTCCTTATCACGATGTAATGAATCAGTTTTGTTCATATCTAAAGTTAGTATCATTTTCAAAATTCGCATTTATAATATGCAACTAAGGCGGACTTTGTTTGTAAACGAAGCTCATCATGTTACTAAATCAGACAATACTTTGTATTCAAATAAGCTTATTTCGTGGTTTTACACATTTTGGACCTGTTTGGGGACGTGGAGGGGTGTATGGTAGATCGCATGTTCGTTATATACATTTTAAAGGACATATAAGTGCAGAAGCGTCATTGACTATTGTGTGCAAGACAGCTGATTGTGCCTTAAGTTTGACACATACAACGGTTATAGGATATGTACTTCCCTCGATAATATTTAATCCTTTGAATGTTGGGTATTTTTTTAAAAAAGATTTTGGTATAATCTGCTTTCCAAAACCTTAAATATCTGCTTGATAGTGTTGAGGACAGATACCCAGAGTAAAAAACATGTCAGATCACAGGCCAGCCGCAAATTTACTTAGCGGCTGGCTTGGATCTAACCTGTTTGCATAAGCATGAAGTCGGTTCCAGCACTATAAGGGTTAAGTACTCTCAATGACATGAATATATAAGTACGGGTCTTTGTACTTTTGTTATGTCATGACTGAAGTACGGGGAGCTATGGAAAACGGTGGACATATCATTTTAACAGTTTTTTATATAAAACGATGTCATGGCTATTAAGGTTGCCTTACTTTCTCATAGGCCTTTTGGCAAGCTTTCATGAAAGCAATGCTAAATGTCAAGTGAATGCTCATGAGATGCTTCTTTGAGACGAATTGCATCTTTTTGACACTTATATGGTGAGAACTGACTTCATGCTTATGTAAGCAGATTGAATCCAGACCAGCCGCCAAGCATATTCGCGGCTGACCTACGATCAAACCTGTTTGCTTCTCTGAGTATCCCTCTTTATCCAAATTAAACAGATTTTTTACGTTTCTGATAAGCACACGACACGAACATCTTGTTTTAGGATTACCCAGCATTCTAAGGGTTAAAAAAGAAATAAGATCTATATCTAGGACAATCTTATATAGTACCAAACGAGTTCATTGGATATGGATAAATTACACTGAGAAATAACAGAATCTGCATGTGAAATAATAACAGTTCCGTATACCACAATGCTAAGAGTCCATATTTGATGGAGTAATTATACTGTTATTGTATTCACAGTCCATATGTTACCCTTTTGTGGAATAAAGGTAAATTGACACAGTTTGCATATGAAGCTGGTCGTTCATAGAACATGTTCTGCGTTTCTCAAATAAGCTTCAGTGGTAGAAACAGATATGACACAATTCAAGGTGATACAACGTTTATAATTCAGGCTTAAATTCAGTTCTTCTGTAATCGATGTGTTCGTAAATCATAGTAGGCACTCGTTGATTTCCAACAGGTATTCTATTTTGAAATCCGGTCAAAAGGTTGTGTTTCTATAAACGTCCAAGCTAAAACTTGGAGTACACTGTGTTTGTGTGTTCAAATGTAATCTGCCGATATACCAGGCTTTATGATAGACAATCTAACATTATTGAAAGGTTAATCGAATTGTATTTATCAAAAATTAACTTATATCAAAAATAAAAAACAAAGCGCTGAACTTTTTATATGTTGTTTGTTCGTGTTTTGAAATTGAATCAGACGCAATAACTACTATAAGGGAATTGACCAAACCATTGTTACGTAAATGTTTACAAAGATAAGAAGTGTTAAGTAATTTTTATTATTGATGTGTACAAAACTGTTGTATCGCATTTACTAAACATTTTATGTTTAACAACAGTATAGCGTCATCTCAACGAAATAAACCAGCCGACTCAAGCGAACATGAACCCTGCTTTAATTCCACAAGGTCGCATTGCAGAGAGATCGATGCAGTTAGAAGAGAACCTTTAAGCAATATTATTTAAAACCTTAAATACCTTGTTTTTTGTGTTGATGAAAGATAGTCAGAGTAGCAAACAAGTTAGCTCACAGGCCAGCCGACAATCTACTTGGCGACTGGTCTGGATCTAACCTGTTTGCAGAAGCATGAAGCGAATTCCAGCACTATAAGGTTTAAAGGTTGCAATTGTTGTCTCTTTGGATTTTATCAAGTTTCTATTTATGACGGTGACAGAAAAAAGAGAAGCAGGGTTTTGTAAAATGCGTCAGTACCAGCTTGCGTAGTGTTTAACCCTTATCGTGCTGGAACTACTTCATGCTTATGCAAACAGGTTAGATCAAGGGAAGCCGCCAAGTAAATTGGCGACTGACTTGCAATCTAGCCTATTTGATAGTCTGAGTTTTTTCCCTCGTTAAAGTTAATCAGATATTCAAGCTTTTGGAAAAATGACGACACATATATATATCTTTAGAAAATTACCTAGCATTTTAAGGGTAAGTGTGCGGATCGTGATTGTTAGTTTTCATAAAGACCCATTGAGACCCCTTTTTGTTAGCCATAACCACATAGATAATGGTTTTAGTCTGGTGCCCTATTTTAGTATCTCTTGACACGGACTACAATGAGGCAGCTTTATATCTTTGTTGTGGTAAAAAATAACATTTCTAACATTGGACGTACAACGTTTCAAGTTTCATTGTATGCTTATTTTCTATTTTCATTGTTTTTTCATCTCAAGAAATGGCCTATGTAAATTTGGGGTTTCCTATTAAAACCAGTAGCATAGACAAAGTGGCAGAAGAGTTTTGCACTTTGGGTTTGGTAAGAATTCACATTTACATAATTGGACGTACAACGTATCAAGTGTTACAGTTTTCGTTTGACGGCTTGAATGTCATGTTGTTTTCTCGAAAAAGCCGTTGTCGGAGCGAGAGTTCTTTCTGTTCTTGACTGGTACCAAAACGACAAAGTTATAAGTGTTCATATTCTCCTCATTTTCTCTTTATAATCGAATAGCTTAAAAATGATCATGTAAATATCATCATCATTAAAAAGATGTTTTAGAGAAAACATTGGTAATATGCCTTTAAAAACACTCTTGTTTGAGAAATTCTCCCCTTTCTTGCCTACCATATGCGATGCCCTAAGGTTATAATATAGAAACTTTTCATGAAGGTAAAATTCGTAAGATCGAGACTTCTAAGAGGATTTCTATATATTGATAGGATTACTTCTCATACCATACAAATAATTCATAAGTGAAATTTGCTGATGTGTGGAAAGTTAGAGAAAAAAAAGGTGTGCACACTTTTATTGTGAACGTATCTAGTACCGTTTACCGCGTTACTGCACTATAACGTGTAGATAAAAATTGGTCGTATGCTGAAATTACTTGTATATCAATTCAGAATACGGTTTGAGAAAAAGGCGATTACTCATGTTTTCTAATTATTTAATATAGATTTCATTAAAAGAGGAAACATATTTGACACTTTACACTGACACTCTTCTATAAGAACATCAACAATGAACTAGTGAACAAGATAAATAAAAGAAAAAGTATGTATTTACATAGGAAAATCTTTCGTTTCTGCGGTTCTTTCTTGACAACGGATTCAAACAGCTGGTTTCCTTTTCTAGGTATCTTCGCTGGTTGCCAGCATTTGCAGTGCTGCAAACCATCACACCACGCGGATGCCCGGGTTAGAGACGGGAAACATCCATTTCATCTACGATCCGCAGAGTGTAAGTTCATCTTGAAACTTTACCAATCGCCAAATTTTTGACTGTCCAAAATTGAAAGAGTTTGCAGACGGCATTTCAAAATGTGATGAAATTGAAAAATAATCTTGTGATAGGGCAGAAAACATTGTGGGAAAAGGAGAAATTGCTCGCTAAGAGATTGCCACAATGTTTTCTATAGTCGTCTGCAACAAACGTCAAATGTCGTTATTGTTTGGTAATGGGTAAACAAATTCTGACGTAGCGTACTGAAATCTGGATGATAGAAAAATGTGGTGATGACAAATGTGTAAAATGCATCGTTGCAATTATTCGTAGCAACAACGGCCTTAATTATCCAAGACGACGCTTTCTCTGGTTGTTCTAAGGAAGTCTTTATTTTACACTTATTCATTCTACATCGAATGTAACGGAAGCTTGAGGCTTATTTAATTCACGCTAGGTGACTTCTTCCTGGATACTTCAACATTACTCGCGCCGATTCACGGGTTAGTCTATGCAATTTTCATTAACGGGAATTCGAACCCAGGACCTTTAGTACAAGAGGCCGACGCACTACAACTGCACCACTGTCGCCGAAGGAACTTTTGCGTCTGTCATTTCACATATAATGCCAATTAATCCTTCTACTAAGTAAATATAACAATGTACTTCATGGCAATGTATGGTATTTGTAAAGATTCATAGTCCGTCTACTAAGTAAATATAACAATGTACTTCATGGCAATGTATGGTATTTGTAATGAATCATAGTCCGTCTACTAAGTAAATATAACAATGTACTTCATGGCAATGTATGGTATTTGTAAAGATTCATAGTCCGTCTACTAAGTAAATATAACAATGTACTTCATGGCAATGTATGGTATTTGTAATGATTCATAGTCCGTCTACTAAGTAAATATAACAATGTACTTCATGGCAATGTATGGTATTTGTAATGATTCATAGTCCGTCTACTAAGTAAATATAACAATGTACTTCATGGCAATGTATGGTATTTGTAAAGATTCATAGTCCGTCTACTAAGTAAATATAACAATGTACTTCATGGCAATGTATGGTATTTGTAATGATTCATAGTCCGTCTACTAAGTAAATATAACAATGTACTTCATGGCAATGTATGGTATTTGTAATGATTCATAGTCCGTCTACAAAGTAAATACAACAATGTATCACATGGCAATATCTGGTATGTGTAAAGATTCATAGTCCGTCTACAAAGTAAATACAACAATGTATCACATGGCAATATCTGGTATGTGTAAAGATTCATAGTCCGTCTACTAAGTAAATATAACAATGTACTTCATGGCAATGTATGGTATTTGTAAAGATTCATAGTCCGTCTACTAAGTAAATATAACAATGTACTTCATGGCAATGTATGGTATTTGTAATGATTCATAGTCCGTCTACTAAGTAAATATAACAATGTACTTCATGGCAATGTATGGTATTTGTAAAGATTCATAGTCCGTCTACTAAGTAAATATAACAATGTACCACATGGCAATGTATGGTATTTGTAATGATTCATAGTCCGTCTACAAAGTAAATATAACAATGTACTTCATGGCAATGTATGGTATTTGTAAAGATTCATAGTCCGTCTACTAAGTAAATATAACAATGTACCACATGGCAATGTATGGTATTTGTAATGATTCATAGTCCGTCTACTAAGTAAATATAACAATGTACTTCATGGCAATGTATGGTATTTGTAAAGATTCATAGTCCGTCTACTAAGTAAATATAACAATGTACCACATGGCAATGTATGGTATTTGTAATGATTCATAGTCCGTCTACTAAGTAAATATAACAATGTACTTCATGGCAATGTATGGTATTTGTAATGATTCATAGTCCGTCTACAAAGTAAATATAACAGTGTACCACATGGCAATGTATGGCATGTGTTATGATTCATAGTCCGTCTACAAAGTAAATATATCTGTGTACCACATGGTAATGTATGGCATTTGTAATGATTCATAGTCCGTCTACTAAGTAAATATAACAATGTACCACATGGCAATGTATGGCATTTGTAATGATTCATAGTCCGTCTACCAAGTAAATACAACAATGTATCACATGGCAATGTATGGTATTTGTAAAGATTCATAGTCCGTCTACTAAGTAAATATAACAATGTACCACATGGCAATGTATGGTATTTGTAAAGATTCATAGTCCGTCTACCAAGTAAATATAACAATGTACCACATGGCAATGTATGGCATTTGTAATGATTCATAGTCCGTCTACAAAGTAAATATATGTATAACAAAGTACCACATGGCAATGTATGGTATTTGTAATTGTCAATTAAAAGAAATTGTACCAAGACATTCTTTGTATGCCCATATGTGTAAGCTACAATTAGTGGAAACAAAATTGAGGCGAAACACCCCAATCCTTGGGATTGACAGTTGAAACCCATGTTCCCGATCTCAAATAGCTTCTGTGAACAACACATGTATATTTACCCCCATTCCTTCAAAATGTGGGTGTTTGACAAAATTTCTCCTTTTATCACAATCGTTTCTGTTTTCCATCTATTGCTAGTTGGTTCAAACTTGTATATATGAGGAAGGGTAAACTGGGAAAATTTCCAACGGAAAGATCTTCATAGTGTGAATATTTAAACGTTATCGTTTGCAAAAAAAAACAGAAATAAATGCTGGAAGTGTTAGAATACTGCATTTTCAATTTATAGTGTATTTCGTTAATGTATACATCCAATGACCGAATTATGCTTTTAGGTCTTTGGATTTATACATTTACGAAATACACTGTATATTTACAACATTTATGGTTAATAAGGTCTTTTATAAATCTAATCAGATTTTGTTTGCAGAACAACCTTGTTGCACAGACAACTTCCCAGTGTTTCTTCGTAACGCTTACCAGGGATGAAAAGGATCACGTGCATACAAACTATGGAATGGAGGATTTGCAGGTAAGCAGCTTAGTAAGGAAATAAAAGACATACACAACTAAAGAGAGAAAATTGACAAGAGACTTCAACAAGAAAATGACACAAGATATCAAATGTTAAATAGTTGTAAACCTTTGTATTAGAAAAGATTTTAAATCTAAAATGTGTGTTCATGTTTTAAAATTATTTTTTTAAATAACTGTATTTACATGTGTGTAAGATAAAAGACTCTAAGTAGCAGTGGCAGTAGTTATTGATACAATGGCTTGCTTGTATGCACTGCTTATCGCTTGTATACCCCGAAACGCTCTCTGTAGTTAATAGATTTTACACACAATGTGACACGTGATCCGATTATCGGAGTTACCTGGGAGGGATTAATTAAATAATCGAATAATCAAAACTGTATGCATGCATAAACATAACGGTAAATAACCAACACCTGGAATACTCGGATCAGATAGGGTGAGAAATAGAAATATAGATAAAAGAGAGGGAGTAGTGAAAGAGATAGTGAACTAGGGGGAAAGAGGAAACGCAGGAAGAAAAGAGAGGGGAGAGTAAAAAAGAAAAAACATCGGGAAAAATAATCCATTTACTAATGTCCCATTATTACACTGTGTTGAAGTTGTTTTGATATACTAATATTGTCCGGATATTTGTTGTAATTTTTGCATTGTGGGCCGGTGGCCTTTATTTAAGAATAAACTAAACTTGTAACTTGAAACATCATCTCATAGAGACGATTCCAATGATATTTAATTTTGCAAAATTGTTTAACCGAATATTGAAATATGAGGGAACGTTGTTTTGAAGTAACGAAAATCTTAAGCATTCATTTTTTCATGAAAGGGTACCAGGATTCTTGCCAACCCATTTAGGATTTCCGATCATTATTTCAGTTGAAGATGTTACGAGAGATGTTGGGGACGTATGAAGAGGCGAGGACTTACCATAGCGACGCCAATCTCCCGATCAACATCAAACACTGGTGTCACAACCAGGACATCTACCAGCTGACACGCCCGCTTGACGAACTCGCTAGTACAACCGTACCAAACATCATAGGATAAACTCTAAACACATACATAATGCACTGTTTGATTTTATGAGATTTAACCCATTACCAAACAATAACGAAACTTGCCCAGTTTGTTGCAGACGACTCTGAAAAACATTGTATGAAAAGGAGAAATTGCTCATAACGAGCAATTCCTCCTTTTCCCACAATGTTTACTGTCATATCAGAAGATTGCTTTTCAATTTTATCACATTTTGAAATGTCGTCTGTTAACTCTTTCAAAATGGGACAGCTGAAAATTCATCGTTTGGTAAAGGGTTAAGGTTGTACACTCAACGTGGCCATTTTTCCAAATTGAATGTTTCTTTTATTATTACCCTTATTGTATGTAATGTATTTGGGTCAAAATAAAGATTTGTTCTGTTCTGTTCTGTTTTGTTCACATCCAATAATTCCGCGGTATTTTGGATGTGCACTTGCTAACGATGTTTACAGAGGTGTCCGACTAGATTTCGGCCTTGGCATTCTTTGCTTGCAGTTGTACTTCAGGGGCCCGTTTTACTAAACAGTTTACGCTTAAGATTTGCGTAAGTCTAAAACAACAAGTCCTTTTATTTCATTATTTGGCAAAGCAATATTGCAAAGTAACACATCATTGGAATCGTCTCTCCGAGACGCTTCCAATGACGTGTCACATTGCAATATTGTACTTTCATTGAAGATATTATCCATGTTAATCAATTATGACTTACGCAAACATTTTCCGTAAGTTGTTTAGTAAAACGGGCCCCCGATATTCTGCTTACCCGTTACACTGGCACTACCATTTTTCGTAGTTTGTTCGTGTACATTTGCTGATTAGATAAAGTAAAAAATAAAGGGTCTGTCTTTTGATGTTCATGCGTGAAATGATATTTAATTATGTATGTTTTATTTTATTATTTCATAGTAACTGTCGTGTACATTGCCTTAAGGTAAGACCTGGGTTAGGAAGAAAAGTCAGAATAACAAAATTAAAGATCAAACAAAGCAGATGCCATTTTAAAATCAAGTTTCATATTATAAGAATCTTTCCTGGATTAGCATTTGTATTTGCCAACTGCATTTATGAAATCATAATTTTAATGTGAAAATTAAGATTCAAAGGGAGGTTATTATTATTTTATGCAATAACCAGTTTTCCATTTCGCAGGTCTTACCTTATAGGCCCATTAAAGGAGATTAATGCTTTATCAAACTATATTATTTGGTAAACCTTTGGACAGATTCAAATAGTTATCCCCAGAAAAAAACATCAGCACAACTTAAATGTGAAAGTAAATAAGGAATAATCCAAATTAGCAAGTTTTATAATTCAGATTTCCTGATTCTTAACCTCTGACCTTGACAGTTGATACACAAACAAACAGGTTGTTGATAAACATGATTGAATTGGAGACAACTATATTTCAAGCATAAAATAACTTATTTTAAATGAGTCTATTAAATAGGGTCCCAATGCATAACTAAACTAATAATCATAACTCTTATGAACATAATAAAAGAACTCCATATACTTTTTCAGTAATTTATTTGTACTCCTCTCCTTTGATGAGCCTTTAAGTGTACTTGCTATTCAATGCTGTAGAAAGAAGAACGTATTTAACCCTTAACCGAACGCCACATTTTCGACTGTCCCAAATTTGAATAGTTCGCCGACGATATTTCAAAATGTGATGAAATTGGAGAATAATCTTCTGATATGGTAAAATTATTGTAGGAAAGGAGAAATTGCTCGTAATGAGCAATTCTTCCTTTTCCCGCATTTTTTTTTTCAGATTTGTCCTCAATTAAGTGATTAAGTCACTAAGTAATTTCATAAGTGTTTGGTACAGAGATGAAGTTATTATATGTATAAATATCAAGCTTTACTTTATCCTAAATAATTCATAGATTAGGATCATTCTTGGTAAACCAAACCAGGAGAGAAGGAAGAACCGACATAGTGATATTGTGAAACTTGTATTATTTTGTGCGAGATGGCCGCTTATATAATGTTATTTAAAAAAAATCGATATATAAAAAAAGGACAAACAATTCATCAATTGAGATCTTTTGTTGTTCAAAGGAGACATTTTTAAGACAGATTTATCTGCATTCCATTAACTTTGCTCTTGGCTGTTAAATAAAGACATGCATATTTTGACCAGATGGTTCGTATTTGACGACTATACATATACAATGTGTCTGCATGCATTAGTTAACATGTCATAAATCAATCTTCATATTTCATTTTTTGTTTAGGGTTTTATCATTCATACACTTGACAGTTTGCTTTCGAACAACTCATTTGAGACAAGCAATTTTTCCTCTTGCCACAATGCTCTTTGCAAGCCGTATGCTGTAAAGCGCATACCTGTGGCGTAAGGTGGTACATGTAATGCGGTAACTAGTCATTCTTTATTCTTATATCTGAAAGCACCACAAGTTGTACTCGTGTCAAAAGTGAATAAATGAAAGATTGCAAAGCTGATTCCGGTATTTATGACATTCGAACCATTGGCCAAAACAATAAATTCACATGTATAACAAATAGCAAACTTATAAAATCACAACATTTCATTTGGCTGGTTTCTTTCGTTAAAAGCTAAAGGCTATGAGTTCTAATTTCATTTTGAAATCAAAAATTAAACATTGCGACAAAAGCAAACACATTGCGTTACAATATGCATGTGTTTTGGGGTAAGAAAATATATAACAGTTGCGTTAAGATAGGATCGAAATCATTCACCATACGTTGTTTATTATTAACCTCATATGGGTATTAATAAATGTGGGTTGCATAGTGTACTGCGTTTGAAAAACAGCCCAAAGGGAAAACCCCATGAACATGTGTCTCGTTTGTTCATTGGAGTAGAACCCTTTTCGTTTTCAATATGATGTTTGTTGGAAACCATTGAGTATAATCATCTGTAAGATGTTTATACTCTATACCAGAGGGGGAACATTCGGTAAGGTGAATATATAAAACGTGTTGAAGAATAGTCTAGTCAATTTAGACGAACAACAAGTGTTTACGCCAATACAAAGGGAAGTAAATCTGTTTAACAATAAAATCATATTTACTCGTTACCTCCCTTGGTACTTGGCCGAGATAGCAACGATTCATTCGTTGCCACTCAAGTTACCTTATAATCCAGTCTAAATAATCAATTGTGCCTTATATACACATGGGGCCCGTTTTACTAAACAGTTTACGCTTAAGATCTGCGTAAGTCTAAATCAACAAGTCCTTTTATTTCAATATTTGGCAAAGCAATTTTGCAAAGTAACACACCATTGGAATCGTCTCTCCGAGAAGCTTCCAATGATGTGTCACATTGCAATATTGTACGTTCTTTGAAGATATTATCCATGTTAATCAATTTTGACTTACGCAAACATGTTCCGTAAGTTGTTTAGTAAAGCGGGCCCCTGGTCTGTTGGCCATTATTGGAAGTTACGTAAACTCTTCTTATTCGTCTAAGTTGACTAGCCTATTCTTCAACCGTCACACACTAATAATCCCTGTCTGCGTGTATTAGCTTATATAAAATAGAAGTGTATGATGTGCTCGGTAAAACAAGAACCTTTCGATAAAAATGTCGGAGGCCTAGTGGCTATACTACGGACCTTCAAATCCCGGTCACGGCATTTGCGATTTCTTGAAATGTTCTCTACCGTCTAATTCGCAGAATACCGATGTTTCTACCCAGCTTGACCAGCCGTTATGGGCAGTTCAGTATGAGGTATTCTTCCACCATTGCGAGCAGAGCATTGCAACATAACTGAAATAATGTTGACGTAATGTAAAACCCATATCCACACATATAAACTCGTATATCAGGATTGTTAGGGATCGATATTGATTTCGTAAGTCAGTCTCAACAAAATATTTTCACATGCAAACCACTCACATTATTTAATATGTGTTTAACCACACGGCCTCTTGAAGATATGTTATCGTGCTCTTTATTAAAAGAAAAACCAGACTGTGATTCAAAAGAACAAAACATTACATTTTCAATCTATTTGGGCAAAACGAGAAATTGCTCGTCATGGGCAATAACATATTAAGCCTCAATTGTTTCCCAAAAATGTACATTAAAAGCAACGTATCAGCACAAAAGGGATTAACACGCACAGCCTTTACATCTTCAATTTTCTGAAATTCTTTTACTGTATTCCGACAATAACAAAACTTATCAAACTATCATTTATAACAGATTATGTAATGGAAACCCTGATCAAACTCACCAACGTATATGTTTACATTGTTTCTTATGTATGCAAATAATATAGTGTAATGGATAGCGTATGCGAGTGTCATGTGGAAACTCCGTGTTCGAATCCCGCATAAAGTGTTTTTTCGTGATTTTTGATAAGCATTTTATTTTTACAATTCATTTCTTTGAAACCTTTTACAAAAATAATGATAGATTCATGCTGTTTTCCTTTTTGTGTGTCTTTTTTATGTCACTGTTTATTACAGTATATATAATATAACATAAAAGTTTATAGTAATGAGTTCTTAAAACGTTGTAGTCAATGCCATTCTATCTGGTAACCATCAAACCTGATCAAGAATTGTTACAAATATGTGAAAAAAGGCAAATAAATCTGTCACAAACATAAGCGGTAGGTGGGAATCGAATCAGTCAGCCAAGTTATTCCTGCATAACGAACCGCCTTACCAACTGATCTATTTAAATCTTACCTTAAATAAACGAGTTAATTTAAAGGCACATAAAAGGAGATGAATGCTATATCAAACTATTTCATTTGGTAAACGTTTGGTCAGATTCAAATATTTATCACCAAAAAAACCCATCAGCACAATGAAACGTGAGATCCACCAAGAAATAACCCAGATTAACCAGTTTAATAATTCATACTGTGTGATTCTTCACCCCTGACCTTGCAAGCTGATACATAAATGTTTGAACCGAACAATCAAAATGTGTTATTTTGAATATATAAACAAACCGATTGTTGATAAACATGATTGAATTGAAGACAGCTATATTTAGAATAACTTATGTTAAATTAGTCAATTGAATACGGTCCCAATGCATTTGTAAATTAATTTTCATGACTTTTATGAACATAATAGAAGAACTCCATTTGTTTTTTCAGTAATTTATTTGTACTCATCTCCTTTTTATGTACCTTTTAAATGACATCTCCTATTCAATAGTGCACAAATAGTAAACCCTAAAAATAGCAGTTGAATGACGTATCTGTCAGAATTCCCGTGTGGATTAATAACTCCTATAATCGAATCACGTGACACAGTGTGTGTAAAATCTATTAACTACAGAGAGCAGTCCGGGGTTAGCCCGTGGTCTGGCCCGTTCGTATACCGCGAAATAGCCAGGACTCCAGGCTAGTCCGGGGTATACAAGCAGTTAACAGTGCAGTCAAGCAAGTCATTTTATCAATAAGTACTTACTTAGGGTTTACTTAGGGTTGGTTCCCAGCACAGGTCCTCTAGGGTCCTCTTCGCCAGGCTCGTTATTTTCATTAATTGTATTTATCCTACTTGTATTATGTTCTCTGGTTCCGTTAATTTTTATTTCTGCCCTATGGTTATCATACAGGACCGCCTGTTTATGCCAGTGTTTATCTAGTCTGTTCTTGAATGAATTAATTGATGGCGCTGAAACAATCTCCTCGGGAAGGCTGTTCCAGACTCTCGAAATTCTTATTGTAAAGGAGTTCTTTCTTACATTAGATGCACAATGTTGTGGAAAAATTTGAAGACAATTTCTTCTTTGACTGTGTCTGAGTGAGCAATTATCCCAAAGTTTTAATAAGTTTGTATCCCCAGTATCATATAATTTATGTATAAATTTGTATGCTTCTATCATGTCACCTCTACATCTTCTATAGGATAAGGTCGGTAGTTTTAATCTTCTAAGTCTCTCAGGATATTCCAAGTTCTTGAAGCCTGGTATTTGTTTTGTTGCACGCCTTTGTACACTCTCAATTCTGTCTATATCTATTGCTTTAAATGGTCTCCAGGCTGCACCTGCATATTCTAAATGTGTTCTTACGAGACTTTTATATAGGGGTTTGAATGTTTCCTCATTGAGAAACTGAAATGATCTTCTAATAATTGCAAACGTGCTGTTAGCTTTCTTTATTATTTCGCTGATGTGTTTTTCGAAATCCAACTTCTCATCAATAATAACTCCTATATCCTTCTCGTATGTAGTTTTGTTTATGTCTATTCCTCTGAGATTGTATTTTGTATCAATATTCTTTCTACCAACATGCATATGCTTACATTTATCTGGATGAAATTTTAAAAGCCACGTTTCACTCCATTTAGACATTTGATCTAGATCAGATTGTAAGTTGTCCGAGTCTTCCTCGTTTGTGACCATTCTGAACATTTTTGTGTCATCTGCAAAAAGAAACGCATCCGAGTTGACTGACGTCGGGAGATCATTGATGTACAGTATAAATAGTGTGGGGCCAAGGACAGACCCCTGGGGAATGCCTGATGTAACTGGGGCCCATTTGGGATTTTTCTCCGTTAATTATTACTCTTTGTTGTCGATCTTGTAAGAAACTTTGTATCCATTTAATAATTGACTCATTGAAATTATACGCCTTCAGTTTTTGTATAAGCCTCTTATGTGGTACCGTGTCAAATGCCTTCTGGAAATCCATGTATATGCAGTCTATTTGGTGTCCGTTATCTATAGCATCAGTCCATTTTTCCAATACATTTAATAATTGAGATGTGGTGGATCTTCCAGCGATAAATCCAAATTGTTTCTCGGAGAAAAGATTGTTTTGTTTCATGTAATTATTAATATGCTCTCTTATAAGTGACTCCATAATTTTACATACAATTGAAGTTAGGCTGACTGGACGATAGTTCCCGGCTTGACATTTATCTCCTTTCTTATAGATAGCTGAGACGTTTGCTTTCTTCCAATCGTTTGGTAGACTTGACTGTATTAAGGATTGTTTAAATAGAATACTAAGTGGTCTCTTCAGTGCGTCAGCTGCCTCTCTAAAAAGTTTTGGGTGCATTTTATCATCTCCTGGGGTCTTGTTAACCTTTAGTTGATTGAGTAGCTTAAATATGGAATTTTCTGTTATATTAAGTTCATTCATCGTGGCGGTTTGTGACTTGTCATGGAGCATTGGAATCTCACCTTCAGGTTCTTTCACAAAGACACTTCCAAAAAAATTCAGCAGAACCTCCGACTTCTCTCTGTCAGTTTCTACTTTACCAGAGTGTATGTCGTTTGGATTTTTATATAACTCCCCAATAGATTCCTTTGTTTTCGATTTTGATTTAACATATTTCCATATTACTTTAGGATTTGTTTTTGATTCCTTCGCCAAACTAGTTTCAAAGTTTTTCCGCAAATAACGGGTTTTCTTCCTAAGTTTATTTGTAATTTTTCTATACTCTTTCTGGGTTTCATCATTTCTTGACTTGACTACTTTCTTGGCTAGTCGATGTTTGCTTTTGATAAGCTCCCTTGTATTTTTATCAATTGGCATTCCACTATTCCTCTTCTTCTTATATTTTATTGTGCGAGTTGGTACATATTTATCCTCAATTTTTCTCAAGTTGGTTATGAATGTATCCCAGTTTGAGTTTATGTCCAATTCATCTGGTAATAGTGTTTCCCATTCATGGTCTTGAATCTCCTTTCTGATGTTTAAGTAATCTGCTTTATCATAACATTTCTTTTCTCTTTTTGGTCGCATAACTATAGTTTGACAGAGATATTCGAATTTTATCACACAGTGGTCGCTCCTACCTAGTGGACTCAACAATTCTAAATTTTGAATCTGTCCTTCTTCTTTAGTTAATACCAGGTCTAGGAGGTTTGGATTGTTATTAGCACGAAATCTGGTTGGTTCAAGTATATGTTGATGTAGAAAATTGTCCAGCATACAGTTCACAAACTTATATTCATTGGACATTATGCTTTCTCCCTTCGAAGAGTTTGTTTCCCAATTTATGTTTGGATAATTGAAGTCCCCAAGGATCAAAAGCTGGGAGTAGTTTTTCTCTGATATCTCTGAAATTAGCTGTAATAATCTGTCATTATTCTCTATACTACCACTGTCAGATCTATAAACCAAACGTACTAGAAATTTTTCCTGGAGCCCATTCTGTATTTCGACTGCTAAAAACTCTTTAAAATATGTGTTCAACTTGACCTCCTTTGCAATTACTTTTTTTGCAACATTTAATAATAATCCTCGGCCAGCCCGGTTTTCTATATTCTTTTCAAACATCTCATATTCACCGACACTCTCTAGATTAAATTCAGCCTTCCTAACTCCATATCTGTTGTTCTTTGGCTTTACTTCTGTAATTCCGATGATATCGGGTTGCATGTCCTTAACTCTTGTTTCAAACTTGTTCATTTTGTTGACCAGTTGGTCTGCATTAGTGTAAAAACAACAAAAACTGTTTAACTCAGAACATAACTTAGAACGTAACATATTTACATAACTTTTTCCTCCTACTATTACTCCCGTTTCAGGATTCTGGTCACCTTTCTTGCCCAAGGTGGCCCCCTTACCCGAAACAAGAAGTTTCCCGACTTGTCTTCATCCTGTCTTCTCTTTGCTTCCTGGTGGAGTTCTTTTTCTCGTTTTCTTTCTTCAATTGAAAGGTCATTGGCCACATTGATTCCTCCATAAGGTCCATCTTTCAGTTTGAACATGTTCTTAAATAATTTAGGAATCAGTTCCTGGTTATCCAGTACTGCTAACATAGGTCTTGGCCTCACCTTATTTACGTTCTGGTCTCCATCTGCCTTTTGTGCATTTTCAAGTTCCCCTTCTGATGTTCTGGGGGTTTCTGTTTTCCTTTTATCTACCTCTAATTTTTCAAGTTCAGCTTGATTGTATCTTCCTACCCTAGCTACCTTCCGAACTGTAGTTGGGCTTGTTTTTATTCCGCACTTTTGAATTACATCTATTATTGTTTCGTATTCGGATTCTTCCCTTTTCTTTATATTTTCTATGTGCTTTTCTTCAAGGCCATATATTATTAAGTTCTTTTCTCTTGCTTTTCTATTGTTAAGTTCTTCGATGACAGCTTCCCGTATATGAGGCAGATCTTTATCTGATTGAATAACAGGAACGGTTGGATCTGGCTTGATTTTCTGGATTTCTTCTTGAACAATATTTTTAACTTTGTTCAATTCTGTTTCCTTAGCTATGTTTATTTCTTTGTGGATTATTTCTTTTACTTTCTTCTCATTATATGCAATTTCCTTATCTTTTGACCTACGAATCTCTGTTTGGATTATATATTTTACCTTTTCTTCATCACAAGTCTTCATCATTCTCTGTTCTAGTTCAGTTATTCTTGATTCGTGAGCTTGCATGATTTCCTTACACCTCTCCTCAATTTTAAGATCTGTTACTATTGATTTTTCAATGATTACCCTACATTCAACGCAGAACCACATCGAGTCCGACTTCCTGAGGGCTTTGTACTCTGTTGATGGTTTATTGAGGCATGCAATGCAGTAATATTTAGTACACCTTTGACATTCCAATACTTTTGCCTCTGGATCAGTGAATGGTATTTTGCAGATGTCACATGTCCATGAGTCTATCTCAGATGATTTTTCTACAGGCT
This sequence comes from Cerastoderma edule, assembly GCA_947846245.1. Classification (NCBI taxonomy): domain Eukaryota; kingdom Metazoa; phylum Mollusca; class Bivalvia; order Cardiida; family Cardiidae; genus Cerastoderma; species Cerastoderma edule. Next base: position 33,553,391 of record OX401409.1, read on the forward strand.
TCACTTTTGGTGTGTCATTCTCATCTGATCTGTCTTTGCGCCCATTCCTTCTTGTTGGTATTGGCTTACCCCCGGGGGTTGAAACATAAGTAGACATGATGATTATTGTCTATTCAGACCAATGTAATATTTTAATTTTAGAAGCCAAATCTCAGACAAAAGTCTGTCTGGATGCACACCGTCCTTAAAAAATTTCCAGTTGATGCTATATTTAGTACGGCCACGTCCTTAGTTGCTCTGCTGTTTTCTAAATCTATGTTGAATTTTGGACTTAAACTATTGTTAGCTCTATTGATGTCTCCAATACGGTTGTTTAGAATGTCAATTTGGTTCTTTAGTGAGATGTCATCATTAATGTAATCGTTGGGATTACCATGACCCTTTACAGTGTTCCAATGCTTTACAGATATATAAGGGACCTCCAGAAATACCGTTTTGCACCCTTTACCCCTGAGGAAAATGTCTATATCTCTAAATTTTGCTTCTATGTAGTCAATGTTAGACTCTCTTTCTGATGTACAAATTGATCCATCTTCTTTTTTATAGGTGAGGTCACATGTCCCAAGCCAAATGAAAACAATAATGTTACTATATTTGTTTGTTTCCCTATCAAAATTTGTTTTAAGCCAATTTAATCTACTCTCCACATTTGCTCCACTCTTCCCCCACCAAACTATTTCCGACCTTCTTTCTTCTTCTCTTGTCTGTGCGAGACGTAAATATCTGCTTTACCGTTCTTGCCTTTCAATTTTTAATACAAGATCCTTAATGTTCTTCCTAATTCTGTTTTCTGTCATTTGGTATTTAACTTTTAGTCTTGATGCTTCTTTGCAAAACGCGGAACAACTTCCACAGTTTTACTTACTATTAAAATCTATTTCCTCCAGTTCATAAATTCAATTTGCGTTGGGTTAAAATAATCTCCTGTTCTTTATCTGGGAAAACGCAGAACAACTTCCACAGTTTCACCTGTATAGACTAAATTTTATTTAAAAAAAAGAGAGAATTTTTTAAATATGGCGGATGCTTCCAATTTCGTCTGCATTTCGCGGTAAAAATATGTTGTTGATTTTCGCCTCTTTATAGTTCGATCTACTTGTTGTCACTTCGCAAAATTATTTTCTGAATCATAAATATTTTCTACTGATATTTTATATTTAGTTTATCTATCAAATCAATAGGATGGCACTAGCTTTAAATTGGTGTTGTTACTTAGCTCAAAATTTCGCTCCCATCTTGACCGGAACCGGAAGTATCTTCGTAGTACTGCATCAATATGCGTGCTCCCAAGTGGTCTAGTGGTTAGGATTCCGACCTCTCACGGCGGCAGCCGGGGTTCGATTCCCCGCTTGGGAAAGCTCTTCTACTGACGCTATCAACCATATTGAACATTCATTTTTTTATATTTCACAAACATTTATTGCAATTTAACATTTAACCTCATTTGGGTTACAAACGTGTACAGTCATTTAAATTTTAAAATATTTTCTTCTACAAACAGTGTACAGCAATACAAACATATATAACATTTTACTGTACAAACATTTACTGCTATTTAACATTCAAAAAATCTTATTTACTAAACATTTACAGCCATTTATAATCTAAAATATTTCATTTTAAAATCATTTACAGCAGTTGAAAATTTGAACTCTTTTAATTTGCACACATGTGCTGTCAATTAACATTCTAAATATTCTATACTACAAACATGTACAGCCATTTTACATTTTAGTTATACTTTTCTTTTGTTTAAAGCCTTAATAGCGCTCAATTAATCTTTAATTGTGAAAGTTCTAGAACAATTGAAATTTAACTTAAACGTGATTTAAATTCCTCTTTAAGAAAGATTGAGACTGTAACACGTTCATGGATGCTTATAAAAGAGTAAATACTGTAAGGTTTACAATATGAATGTTTTTTTATTGCCTTACTAAGCAGCTTACCTCCAAATCTTCAATTCAATAGTTTGTGTGCACGTGATCCTTTTCATCCCTGGTAAGCGTCACAAAGAAACACTGGGAAGTTGTCTGTGCAACAAGGTTGTTCTGAAGATCAACACGCGTTTAGATTCATGCAATAATGAAATACTCTTTCTGTAATCATTGAATTTGTCTGCAAACGGTAATGTTCCAAAATCAACGCTATTTAGATTTTTGAAAATGAAGTTCTCCCAGTTTACCCCTTCCAAGTATACACAAGTTTTAACAAATACGCGATAGACGGTCATTAGAAACAAAAGGAGACATTTTAACATACAAGTACGGCCATATGCAGAAGATAAGATAGTAAACGCCCATGTGTTGTTCATACAGGCTTTTCGATTGGAAAAAATGTGTTCGTCTGTATCAACTCTAAGGGTGTTTCCCCTCTATTTTATGTTTCGACCATTTGTCGCTTTCATGTATTGGCATACAACGACTATTTTAGTTTGATTTTTATAATTGACATGGGATCTTTACAAATTCCAGATATTGTCATGTGGTACACTGTTATATTTACTTAGAAGACGGACTATGAATCTTTACACATACCAGACATTGCCATGTGATACATTGTTGTATTTACTTGGTAGACGGACTATGAATCTTTACAAATACCAGACATTGCCATGTGGTACATTGTAATATTTACTTAGTTGACGGACGATGAATCTTTACAAATACCAGACATTGCCATGTGATACATTGTTGTTTTTACTTGGTAGACGGACTATGAATCTTTACAAATACCAGATATTGTCATGTGGTACATTGTTATATTTACTTAGTAGACGGACTATGAATCTTTACAAATACCAGACATTGCCATGTGATACATTGTTATATTTACTTACTAGACGGACATTGAATCTTTTCAAATACCAGACATTGCCATGTGATACATTGTTGTATTCATTTGGTAGACGGACTATGAATCTTTACAAATACCAGACATTGTCATGTGATACATTGTTGTATTTACTTGGTAGACGGACTATGAATCGTCACAAATACCAGACATTGTCATGTGGTACACTGTTATATTTACTTGGTAGACGGACTATGAATCTTTACAAATACCAGACATGGCCATGTGATACATTGTTGTATTTACTTGGTAGACGGACTATGAATCTTTACAAATACCAGATATTGCCATGTGGTACATTGTTATATTTACTGGATAGACGGACATTGAATCTTTACAAATACCAGACATTGCCATGTGATACATTGTTGTATTTACTTGGTAGACGGACTATGAATCTTTACAAATACCAGACATTGTCATGTGATACATTGTTGTATTTACTTGGTAGACGGACTATGAATCTTTACAAATATCAGACATTGCCATATGATACATTGTTGTATTTACCTGGTAGACGGACTATGAATCTTTACCAATAACAGACATTGCCATGTGGTACATTGTTATATTTACTTGGTAGACGGACTATGAATCTTTACACATACCAGACATTGCCATGTGGTACATTGTTATATTAACTTAGTAGACGGACTATGAATCTTTACAAATATCAGACATTGCCATGTGATACATTGGTGTATTTACTTGGTAGAAGGACTATGAATCTTAACAAATACCAGACATTGCCATGTGGTACATTGTTGAATTTACTTGGTAGACGGACTATGAATCTTTACAAATAGCAGACATTGTCATGTGATACATTGTTGAATTTACTTGGTAGACCGACTACGAATCTTTACAAATACCAGACATTGCCATGTGGTACACTGTTATATTTACTTGGTAGACGGACTATGAATCTTTACAAATACCAGACATTGCCATGTGATACATTGTTATATTTACTGGGTAGACGGACTATGAGTCTTCACAAATACCAGACATTGCCATGTGATACATTGTTGTATTTACTTGGTAGACGGACTATGAATCTTTACAAATACCAGACATTGCCATGTGATACATTGTTGTATTTACTGGGTACACGGACTATGAATCTTTACAAATACCAGACTTTGTCATATGATACATTGTTGTATTTACTTGGTAGACGGACTATGAATCTTTACAAATACCAAACATTGCCATGTGATACATTGTTGTATTTACTTTGTAGACGGACTATGAATCTTTACAAATACCAGACATTGCCATGTGATACATTGTTGTATTTACTTGGTAGACGGACTATGAATCTTTACAAATACCAGACATTGTCATGTGGCCCACTGTTATATTTACTTGGTAGACGGACTATGAATCTTTACAAATACCAGACATTGCCATGTGATACATTGTTGTAATTACTAGGTAGGCGGACTATAAGTTTTTACAAATACCAGACATTGCCATGTGATACATTGTTGTATTTACTTGGTAGACGGACTATGGATCTTTACAAATACCATACGCTGCCATGTGATACATTATTGTATTTACTTGGTAGGCGGACTATGAATCTTTACAAATACCAGACATTGCCATGTGATACATTGTTGTATTTACTTGGTAGACGGACTATGAATCTTTACAAATACCAGACATTGTCATGTGTCATGTGGTACATTGTTGTATTTACTTGGTAGACGGACTATGAATCTTCACAAATACCAGACATTGTCATGTGGTACACTGTTATATTTACTTGGTAGACGGACTATGCATCTTTACAAATACCAGACATGGCCATGTGATACATTGTTGTATTTACTTGGTAGACGGACTATGCATCTTTACAAATACCAGACATGGTCATGTGATACATTGTTGTATTTACTTGGTAGACGGACTATGAATCTTTACAAATACCAGACATTGCCATGTGATACATTGTTGTATTTACTTGGTAGACGGACTATGAATCATTACAAATACCAGACATTGCCATGTGATACATTGTTGTATTTACTTGGTAGACGGACTATGAATCTTTTCAAATACCATACGCTGTTATGTTGTACACTATTATGTTTACTTAATGATTAATTTGCCATATATGTGAAAGGACAGACGCAAGAGTTCTTTAGAACATCCAGAGAACGCGCCATCATGGATTATCGATGGATCGTGGATTTATGTGGTGTGAGGGTTCGCAGCACTGCAAATGCAGACAACCAGCGAAGATACCTAAAAAGGAAACCAGCTGTTTGAAACTCTTTGTCAAGACAACTTTCAGATCATTAACTATGATGATCCAAGCTACTATAATTGTGTGGAATGAAGTATCTGCGTCTGATTCATTCTGATCATTCGAAGAGATGATTCCAATAATGAGTTACTTTTCATTATTGCTTAGCCAAATATTGAAATAAACGGGAGTGTTGTTTTGAACTTACGCAAAGTTTAACTGTTCAGTAAAAACGGTACGATAGTGTGTTGTATTGGCTTTTCTCAAGCAAAAATGCATTTATTTCAATGTGTAAAACGTTGAATTCTTACATGTGCATATACAAATGATGTATTCACGTGATATCTTGTCTACGTAGAGTTACTGATGCTTGCAAATATGATTCGCTGTCGAAATAACAACTCATCTATCTCGTTATTCCGAGTCAGTTAGTCGAAATAACGAAAAGTTTAGTCGTTATTTCGAGTAAGTAAGTCGAAATAACGACTTAATTATCTCGTTATTTCGACTACCTACCTCGGATTACGAAAGAAAATCTCATACATGTCACCTCTATGCCACGGTATCTATGCCACCGTACGAACTACTTGAGGACATTTTCTAAAGTTTTATAACAAAATAATCCTTTCATAGAATTTTCTAAAATTTCAATATGTTATTTAAAATTTTATTGTGAATGCAAAAATTAAAAGAAAAATGCAGGTCGACAAGTTTTTATTTAAAATGACAGTTTCCATGGTAACCGTTTGTGGCAAAAATGTTAAGATGACCATACCATCTT
>OX401409.1:33564275-33659275 GCA_947846245.1 Cerastoderma edule
ACGGGTAGTAGAATACTGCATCTAGCGGCTTGCAAAAAGCGAGCTCCAAACTAACGCTCAGATCAAATTAAGAAGTCTCTTAAGTCGTATCACAATATAAAGATATATAAGACAGGACAGTTGAAATAGAATAAAGACATTTATTTGCATACAAAGCAGTTTACATTTGAAGTGTTTTGAACAACAGCTTATTGAGTAGAATTTAGGCGACGCTCCATACGACTCGAAACCCGCCCCCTCGATCAAAACAAAGTGAATGACAGCTAGAAAATACATTCTCCAAGACAAATCAAACCTCCACGTAGTTAAACAAATGAGTCGTCAGTCAGAATGAAACGTTCTCAAGAAAATCCAATGAATCGAGAATATTGGTGACCTCAACAACAAATAGCACCAAATGTTACTTTTCATTTCAAGTTTAGTCTTCCTTCAGTCAGTTCAGACATTGATTAAGTGGACATTGATCATACTCTTAGGCCTCAATAGACTTATTTGAAAGGACTATCTCACATGTGATTTTAACAATTTTAAATAAGAAGTTTTCTTTCCATAAAATGAAAATACAAATTTCTAAAGTGACAGAAGACTAGATTATTGACAGCTTTCCAATAGCATTCTTAACTGTTAAGAAAAGTTTATAAAGAACATTTACAGTGTATATTGTTGATAATGCAAACCGTTTAACCCTTTCCAAAACAACAAATTTTTGACTGTTTCAAATCGAAAGAGTTTGCAGACGACATTTCAAAATGTAATGAAATTGAAAAATATTCTTCAGAAAGAGCAGAAAACCTTGTGGGAAAAGGAAAATTGCTTGTTACGAGCAATTTATCCTTTGCCCACAATGTTTTCTAAAGTCGTCCGCAACAAAGTGGTCAAATGTCATTATTCTTTGGGAAAGGATTAACCCTTTACCAAACACTAAATTTTCGACCATCCCAAATTGAAAGAGTTTGCAGGTGACATTTCAAAATGTGATGATATTGAAAATAATCTTCTGATAAGGCAGAAAACATTGCTTGAAAAGCAGACATTGCTCGATAAGAACAATTTCCACATTTCCCACAATGCTTCCAGAGTAGTCTGCAACAAAATGGTCAAATGTCTCTTATGTTTAGAGAAACGCCAGTTTAAATGGTTTGGAATATCTGCAAAATAAATGATTTTTATCTTTTCTAAATAATTATGATTGGGTTAGAAAGCTGTCAATAATCTAGTCTTATATTACTTTAGAAAATATGTTGTCATTTCAATTGTAAAAGACAATCTTTTCTTAAAAGTTAAAGATCTCGATCTGTGAGATTGTCCTTTTCATATCAAATTATTAATGTTTATTTCACCCAATACACAACTATCTGAGTTAGTTGCTTTAAAACCATTTTCTAACATCTGCTTTTGCTTTCAAATTAATCAAGTCACACATTTTACATGGAGGAATGGGTGAAGCAGATGTCCAGATAAAAGGCATATTAAGCAATTATTGATTCTTTAAATCCTATGATGTGGGTACTCATTTGAGACATAAGAACGAACAAATGAATCATTAACCAGATCTAACACATCAAACAGATCCAAGCGTTATTTTATTCAGATCAAACTCATCTTTTCATTACCTAGTTTTACTGATAAGAAAGTTCCTATCTTATCTCTCACCTACACCATATTCTTCAATCATGCTTTGATAATGCACATGGTGGAGGACACTGTTTCTGTTTATTTGGTGATCCTCAGGTGAAACTGTATTTGGTTGAGTAATTTTGCTTTAGTTACTTTTCCATTTTATACAGCAAATGATATTTATGGTTGAAAGGCTTTCAACTTTTATGAATACTGTTCTGACATCATCTTTCTTGAAATATAATGAATGAAAACCATTATGTATCAACTAGACAATGTTTTAACAAACAACAGTTCAGCTTATTTGTTAATTCAATATTTCATCATCATATCATTAAACAGTAATATTCTCATGGTGAGAACTTGTCTTTTAAAGATTTTGATTGTTGTATGCTGTAATGATAATAACACATGTATATGTTTGTCTTAAAAGATTATTCATAGAAAACATTTGAATTATAAAAGAATTAAACTCTTACAATCAGTCCTTTAAGTTCCTATTAACAAGCAACTGTTTGAATACTAAGTAGCAATTATAACCATATCTGGGGATGCTCCCTGCTTTCATCATTTAGTCACTTATTGTGAATTTGTTATAAGCATTTATGAAAGAAACTTAAGAAATAAACTGTTGTCATAATTGTTTTGGCATTGCTTAGCAGTTATAAAAACTATGATGAATTTTTATGCAAAGCATGAGTATTGTTCATTCAACTATAGCTGATATATGTATGTAAAATTCAAAACATGTAAAGAAGTAAAGTGAAAATCTGAAACAAAAACTTAATTGTTAATCGTTAATTGTTTTCTTCATTTAACAAATATCTACAGAATATGTACCTTAGACCATCCTATACACTTAAAGAATCATATTACTGGCCACCTTTAACCCTATCAATTATCAATTCTTTCCATCATTTTTTTCATTAGAGAGGTTAATAATAACTAATTAAACTTGCTCATTATACATTTCATCCAAATATTCTGAAATTACATATGGTATAATTCATGATTTATTAAGTTATATAACAATGCTTAAAAAATGTGACCCATTTTCATGCTTGTGAAAGCATTTCGATTAAAGAAAAACCTGGTTATCATTAACAACTTACTGTTTCGTCCAAAAGATTTATGCAAAAGGCGCACTTTCTAATTGAGTCCCTCTTCTTATTACAAATTTATATCATGGTAATCAATGAAATTCTTTTTCTGCATTGAATGAATCAAATATGGAATGTTTTGTTAGTCTTTTGTCCCTTATTTAAGATTGTTGACATGGTAAAGTATGTGCACTCATTGGTTCAGAAAGAGGATTGTGAGAAAATATAAGGACATCTGAATTGATAGACTAAATGCTACGTTATGTTCAAATTACAATTAACAGAAGCATCGACCAATTCTCTCAGATATGAATAATGAAAATTATCCAAATAGTAAGCAACGAAAGATAACATTCGTAACATTGAAAAGTGTAGAAATCAGTTTGATAAAGGGATTTGATATAACATGACAATCTGTCATTCATTTTTTAGTTTAATTCCAATGCTAAAATTTCTCACTATTGTTGGAGGTTTTACCAAAATGCCCCAAAGTGCACTAAATCAAGCATAAATTTGCCTCGATCCATCGACTAGTTTTAAGATAACCGCGTCCTTACTCCCCCTCATCCTAGCCACCCCCCAGCCCTACCCCCCACGAAGAATAACAGCTGTGGCAGTTTTATAGATGGGAGAACCAAGGGTGTACAGCTTTCTTATTTCTTAAGAATCATTTATGGTTTGTCTATTCTTTTGCACAAAGTTTGAGCATACATACATCATAAAGTTAGCGGTAAACCATGTATTATATACAATAAAACACAAGCATAGTTAGAAAAAGGTACTTGCAGTTAATTCAACATAGGTCTTTCCTCTCATCTTTGATGCTCATGCCTTTCCTGTGGCCCCACAAACCATGAACACATCATCCAAATATCCATTTAGTTTCAAACTCTGGCAGCCTATAACTTGTATCTTCTCTGCAACTCTTTTTTATCTCATTCAGCTCTCATTTCATAGCATGTGAAGCTTATTTGTGGGTTATTTGAAAGTACCTTTTTAAAACCACCATCTCATCGATCGATATCTTACATTCGTGGAAGTTTTCAGAACATCGATTTGGAGAGATCTGCGCCCGTTCAGATGACTAGAATGTGCCATTTAAGAAGCTTTTGTCTTATTCCAAAGACAATCCTATCACGTATTTTGATATTAATCCTTGCAAGTGGCAAACCTTTTAAAAACACAGTTGTAAAGTGAAGACATCGTTCCCAAATCCTATATCTTTTTTGTTTACATCACTGGTATCCAAACTGTGCGATAACCAACATTTATTATACATCAAGCGGGAGACCAAAGATGTAAACATTCCGCGGATTGATTTTCAATAGCGTAAAAAGGCTTTAAAATAGTTCTGGCAAAAATCAGTGAAATACATATTCAATTTCTACTGTATGGATAAACTAAAGGTAATTTTGACTTATTCAAATAGTGTTTTACTTAATTGTATGCATATAACAGTTTGGATCGCAATATTAAAGAGTTTGCCACGATTCGTGGCAAAGATGGCGTGAGCCCGTTGCAGAGGTAGTATCCGGGGGACGATAACTCTGCATGGGAGATTGATACCTCGTAGGTGGTTCATAAATACACTAGAAATCCTCGGGAAATTCGGCTTTTTTCCGCCGGATTACATACTTGATTACAACGTTACACACAAGGACTAACTATTTATGTAAACACATACACATTGGTAATATCACAATTGATTGTTGTTGGTTTACTTATTTCGTTAAACATCATCATATTAACACCTCTGTTTTTCATTATATCTTGTGCAGGGGATTGCCTTGTAGATACGATTGCAAACGGACATGTCATTCGTCGCCACCATGATGCAGAGCTACTTTGAAAATGGCTCCCCATTATCTTAAGAAAGGCATAGGTGTTCCGTATGACGTCCACTTAGCTGCGGCTTTGAACAGCGCGTCGGTGAAAAAGTTACAGCGTCTGAATTATGTGCAAGTGTAATAAAATTCGATGCCTTAACTGGATAATGTCAAGCTGGCCTCCGAAATAGCAACCATGGTTAAAGGTCCTAGTTCCCATATTTAGTAATACAAACAATACATCTTTTACATGATTCTAAATTTTTACTATCTATGCATGAAGACGGTGTTTATTCAGTCAAATCGTTTTAATTTAACTCTAAATCCATTCCTTTCACAATCAGCGTTTTGGAAATACCGTGATATGATAGACCGGAACTCCCTGAAATCGCACAAAGTTTTAATCTAGCTTACCTTAAACCTATCTATTTTACATCATTTGTGAAACAACTTCTTACTACAACCTAGATTAATCACCCTCGATTCTGCTTCATAGATCATAAACAGTACTCGCAAGGCGAAACGCGCTTGATCAAGTAATCTATAAATGAATGTCGTTTTTTTTAATTCAAACTTAAGTTTCAAAAGGGATAAGACATTACGAGTGGTTAGGTCAGAAAACAACCCGAAAATGGTTCATAATCTACCCATTCGAATCAAACACATTTCTACATCACTTAGGTGGACCTGTAAAACCATGGTTTAATTTCGAAACAAAACATCCACACGAAATTCGTAACATGCTGATAGAAGCAAAGTAATTGTTGCCTCTTTAACCCCTTTGTCCAAAAAAACAACAACCCAATCCTTGCATCGATAAGGCACAGAGGCTTTGCAAACATTTCCGAATGGTTCTGAAAGGTGAAACAGATTATTATTCGTCAAAACGACACACCTACTTCATGACAAACAACATATTAAACTATTACTTATTTAACTAGTATGGCAGAAGGAAATGTTGCAAAACTGTATGCCTCTGTTTCCACTTTTAGATGTCAAGACATGGACTGTAGAGACTGAATAGCGTGAAACTCTTCATCGTCATTGAACAACCCTGTCTTAAGCTCACTGGACAAACTTTATGATCACTAAATTCATTAGCAGAACGTACAACATTTTAAAGATTATTATATGTACTTTTTTTTATATAATTTGATAATTCACTATTGATACCATGAGATGATAATGTACGAGTAGAAAAAAACTTTGATCTGTCAATTGAATCGAACGCTTTGTTAACGCATTACCAAACAACAACGACATTTAACCACTTTGTTGAAGACAACTCTGGAAAACATTGTGGGATAAGGAGAAAGGTCTCGTAACTAGCAACTTTTCCTCTTCTGCAACGTTTTCTGCCCTCTCAGAAAATCGATTTTCAATTCCATCACATTTTGAAATACCGTCTGCAAACTCTTTAAATTTGGAACTGTCGAAAACTTGGTGTCTGGTAAAAGGTTAAAATCGATGAAGACTACATACACTTTCATGTGCTTCACTATCATTAATATACTTGCTTTTTAGTGCCTGTAAGACGAAAACATAGTATCTTTATCTAGTTGAATAGCGTGCTCTGAATTCAGCTAGATATTCAGATGGCCTATTATATAGTTCAGAACAAATTGTAAAACGTCTTGTTATTTTATGGATATACTTTTACCAAACGTGAATACTTATAAGTGAGATGACCATTAGATATCAGTGTTATGTACGTTGCCTTTTTGTGAACAGGAACTATAAAAGAACTAACCCGAACTAAAAGTTTTCTAACAAATATCTTACGCACATAAGGTAAAACCTGGTCAACGCAATCAATAAAGCGATAAGCCAAAAGGTTTCCTCACGTCGTATTAGTAGGTTTTAACACTTCTAACGGCATTTAGAATACATCATCAGTTAGATAGAATACTTAACATCATCGAAACTGTGCGAAATATTTCTACCCTGAATAAAGTCGGGGTGATTTTCGTTTTCAATGTCTTCTTATTAGTAAAGGTTCTGAAAGTAATTAAACCATTGGCTACAAGTAGTTGATTTATGTACTTTTGGTTCTCTATTGTAAAAGCGTTTAAGCTCTCTCCAAAATTGTTTTGTGTTAGTTATTGAATTTTCAAAACAATCAAGACTCTGACCACATTCCTTTGTTTGAGGCGTTGATACAGTTGAATCCGTTTTAACTGCTTGTATGAGATCATCGGTTGGTTTTGCTGATCCAAAATCTTATTAAATCAGCTTCATTAGATTGGGTGCCAAGGATATCATTTCTAACCAAGGCCTCTTAAACACTCTACTACCTTTTATTTCTTCTCTATTCACGCTTGCGCAAAATGCCATTTTTTAATAGTCTGCTATAAACTTGGCACGCTTGTGAGATGTGAGCTCATTTGTCAAGTGTATTTGACTGCAAAATGTCCCTATTTATCACAGAAAAACAAGCTTGATGTTGAGGTATAAGAGTTTCAAAAGAAACATTCTAAATTGATCATCAACAAATTCTCCAAATCATCTAAGACGCAGAATTTAATGTTCATCAAATGCAGTCTCACCAAATGTTACTTTATGTATATATTTGACAAACTTTACTAATGTGTGTTCATTTTCTTCAAAAGCGTTATCCTCGAAACCAATTATTCTCTTTACAAGTCTTACTCGTTTCCGCTTCCAAAATGTCTAGACGTTTAGATATACTTGCTGATCAGCTCTTTCCCTATCACGTATATGACCAAGCTCACTTAAGTCGGACCATAACATATGTCGTTCTTGTTCTAGCAAATCAGCTGTCTTTGCAAGATTGACCATATCAACATCTAGTTCTGTCTGCTTTGACTCGATATAACTTAATCTGGGTGTCAAATCATTGAGTTTTTTCTCATACATCCTGGTTGCTGTCGTTAAGCAGTGTAGTATATTCTTCACTTGGAGGAGCTCTTGATACGCGTTCAAGTCTGATTGTGCGATGACATCCATGATAACTTTTGTTTCAGGGTTAGGCACTTGACCAGGACTTGGTCCAGGTCCGAGATTTAGCTGGACGTTTGCATATAACAAAAGTAGAAGTTTTTGATGGCAAACCTAACTTGCAGATCTTTCGGAATATAACCCTTGTATCTGGGTCCTGTATTTACTATGGTAGAGACCGACCGCTCAGGGTATGACTGTGAAACACAGCTACTTATGTTGATTGATTGGTTTGTCTCAATGGTATTTGTGAAGTGGTTTGAAATAGCTATTGCATAAGAAACCAATGACAAAGCAATGCAACTTCAATTGAAGTTCAAAAGTTTTCTGGAATACCGGTTGTATTGCTAAATTCTAGCTTTAAAGCTTCCTGGGAATGTTCTACATGTAAAAATACCGGTCCGAAGCAGGTATAAACTTATATAAACACTCGTTATTCAGCAGTTATTCTGCCTAATCTGGACAAGCTTCTCTATGGTTGCTGCATTTCCAGTACTGGCAGCTACACATAGAGGTTGTCTGTCGGATTCTAATGGCGTTTGGAGTGCGTTTGTAAGCGTTTCGAGTATCTGTTAACTCTCATTCTGGATTGCATAATGCCAAATTTCCTGTCCCTCATGGTAACGATGGTTTGTCCTTGCCCCGGCATCAATCAATTCATTAACAACGTCAACGTGACTATTCCTGGCTGCAAACTGCTAACTGCTAACTGCTAACTGCTAACTGCAAACTGCAAACTGCAAACTGCTAACTGCTCTCTCTCTCTCTCTCTCTCTCTCTCTCTCTCTCTCTCTCTCTCTCTCTCTCTCTCTCTCTCTCTCTCTCTCTCTCTCTCTCTCTCTCTCTCTCTCTCCCTCTCTCTCTCTCTCTCTCTCTCTTTCTCTCACTCTCTCTCTGTCTGTCTGTCTCTGTCTCTGTCTCTCTCCGTCTCTGTCTCTGTCTCTGTCACTCTCTCTCTCTCTCTCTCTCTCTCTCTCTCTCTCTCTCTCTCTCTCTCTCTCTCTCTCTCTCTCGTTTCTTTTTTATGACACCCACACTCTTCTCAGTATACTCATTTTACTCATTTTGTATCATCCTTATTGTAAATGTTTGTACTTTGTTCTTGGTCTTCTGTTCTCATGTTAACCAATCAAAGGTTTGTCAAAAGATGTGTCTTTTTCGGTATTTAGAAATGATCGTTTTGATCTTTACACTTAAATTAAATAAACCTGAAATCTTTTGAGACCAATGTTGCCACATTGTCCAAAAAGAGTAATAGCAATGAACCTATTTGTCGATCATGTAATTAGTTTTAAACCAGAATTTGATGGATATTTTTTTCTTTTTCAGTTCATGCTTTTTGTCTTCTGTAATATATTTTCTAATTTCAACCTCTGTCGAAAGTTCTCATGTAATATTAAGGGTTGATACTATCCAACTGCTGTAAGTAATTCGGATTAGTGAAACAGTTAAACAACTGAAGGTTCAACTATTTAATAGGAATGCGTCGATGTAAACATTTCGGACTTTCATAAACAAAACCCTATATATGAAATTGTGATAATAATCTTTAATCCAAACATAAAATATCGAGCAAATTTGGTCTGGCATTTGCGTTACGCCATAAGAACATTCCATGTCTTATGAAACAAGAAAGCGTTCATTCGTTGAATGAAGTTCTACGAATATATTCTGGTATAAATTTGAAATTCGATTAGATTTTTAGTTTGCTCGGTAGCAACGAATAAAACTTTGCCATCTATATCTAATAAAAAGGGGGGTAACGAGAAAATATGATTTTATTGTTAAAACAGATTTACTTCCCTTTGTATTGGCGGACTCATTACTAATGATCTCCGTTTGCGTGTGTTACCTCATATAAAACTATTAAGAATTGTCTGTGCTTGGCTAATCACAAACCTTTCGCTGTTTTAGTGGGAGGCCTAGTGGTTGTAGTACGGAACTTGAAATTACATATCTGCATGAGTTCAAATCCCGGTGACGGCATTTGTGATTTCTTGAAATGTTCTCTACCGACTGATTGGCGGATTACCGATGATTTTACTCAACTTGACCAGCCGTTATGGACAGTTCAGTATGAGGTCTTCCTCCATCATTACGAGTAGAGCATTGCAACATAGCCGACATATAGTGTAAAACCCATATCCACACATATAAACTATGAAACAGATTGTCATTTCTTGTAAATATATCAGGATTTTGTGGGATCGATATCCATTTCGTGAGTCAGTCTCCACAAAATATTTACACATGCAAACTACTCAACTGAATCAACATGTGTTTAAGCCCACTGCCTCTTGGAGATATGTATGTGTGCTCTTTATTTAAAGAAAAGAAAGATTATGATTCAAAAGAATGAAACATAACATTTTCAGCATAATTTGGGCAAAACGAGAAGTTGCTCTTCATGAGCCACTTCATATTTTGCAACAATCTTTTCCTAAAAGTGTACGTTAAAACCAACGTATATGCACAAAAGGGATTAACACGCAAAGGATTTTACATCTTCCATTTTCAGAAATTATTTTTTCTTAGAATAATCAAACTTATCAAACTATGATTTATAACCGATAACATAAGCAAAAATAAGAAAAGATGAATGTGACAAAAGAAGTCATTCCTCTTTAAAAGCGTAGTATTGTTCATTCATAAGATGCTAACAAGAGTTTCTACATTTAAACCTATATATGTAACCCTTTGCTCCATATGTATGTGTTTAATCGCACATATAGAAGATTTCTTATAAAATCGTAACATAAGTACAAAATTCTCACAATTAGCACAATTTTCCGTCGATGACAGTGATTTGTATTTGTTTTGCAACCTACATGTAAGTTTTCAGATCTTATACATGGCATGTGCTGGTTTATCTATTTTGAACTGTCAGAATTATTTCAACATTGGGCAAAATGTCAGGTTATTTCCTCTAGCCGAGGTACTTATTGTCGACTAATTCTGAAGCAACGCATAACAACTTGACCTTTTGAACGACCGTAAGCGTATGGTTTGGACCATGCGGTAAATCATTCACGTATGAAACCATCGTTATATTTATACCTGCGGTAGAGATATTCGGTTCACACTTAAAACATCTTTACAACATATGTATATATACGTGGGCATCGTGGATTTTGGTAGGAGATAGAATGTGTGAATAGGCAGGTACGTGAAATTTACTTATCGTTCAAGCAGTGTACGATTTCCTTATTCTTAATACTGTTTTACTATTTTTACTGCTTTTCTAATTGGATTCGATTAGCTCAGCCTTATTCTGCCTTACACCGGGCTTGAAACAAGTTCTTATCGCTCTCGAGTCTGCTTTTTAAATACACAACCAGTACTCAAGCCCAATGTGGATTAGGGAAAGATCGAACTATGGATCAAGCTGCTTACGGGATTCGAACCCACGACCTTTGTGTTCTGATTCTCTTCCAATAGATCACTGTTCTTCACACATCTGACATCGTTGAGACTGAGGTTGAATCCGTATGGAAATTTGCAGTGATTATTAATCAAAATGTAACCGCAGGATTGCTTCTGGGTGTGCGTAACAACAGTTCATTACAAACTTGGCTGGCGTGATTCTGGAAGCAGACCGAAGTAATGCTAGATTGCATAAAATTGATCTATTCTCTCTTTTTGTAAATTTATTACCAAAATGGCTTTATTTAGAGGAATCCTTATAATTATGAATTTGTGTTCATTGCCCGAGGCAAATTTCTAATGTCAGTGGTTTGGTTCTGATAGGGCACGGATTCAGCTTGCTGAATGTACAAGCGGAGGTAATGTCTGTTTGGAACAACATTATAGTTATCACTTTGTATTAATCTATAACTTCTTTAAACGTTTATGTTAACGTTACTTCCAGTTCTGCGTTCCACTTCCCTTTCCTATATGACCTTGATGTATTTGTTCGTATGTTTTGAATAGTATTGTAATAACAAAAAGCTTTGTGAGTTTACGTCTCAATTGAATATTAGTCTTCGTATTCGTATTCTGACTAGAATGGCATGGATGAAGAGTTCACAAGATCAGGATAGTATTACGCCAAAACGCCGTAGGAAAAATGTGTGCGTTTTACAAAACTGATAGTCTATGTGAATATTACCTTTACTAAAGGTACATTATGGTTATGAATACCGTCATTGGAAGTTAATCAGGGCATTTTTGATAATCACATTATTTTGGAGGACAGGGATATAACGTCGATTTCTGATAACGAGGGTCGTGAGTTTGAATTCCGTGATTTGCGAGGTCTGTCTCGCGAACTTGCATTAGTCCACATTCGGCACGAATACTGGTTATGTATCCAGGAAGCAGAATCGAAACTGATTAACCTTAGTTGTAATAACCTGTTTTACAATCGATGTAAAATGAATAACTATAAACTAAATCATATTATTGAAATAATAAGGAATGTTGTTATGAACTTGTTATTGCATTAAACGTCTAGTTAAACGCTTCCCAGCCTATTTCGCAATAGCCCTTCAAATAAGGTTGAGCCATAAGGCCTTTTAAAAGTCGTTATTTGTTTATGATTAACATGTGCTAACCCATAACCACCTAACGCCATAGTTTTGCGTCTTGTAGCAGGCGACTTTAAAAAAGCATTGTGGAAAAAGAAGAAATTGCTTGTCTCAAGCAATTTCCTCTTTCTCATAATTCTTTTTAATCTATTCAAATGTCACAACTGCAGAAAAGTTTTTCACAAAGCTTTTCTAAAGTCGTTTGCTTCAAATGAAAAAATTCCCTCTGCAGGTGGTAAAGTGTTATGATTGTGGATGCTGCTGATATATATACGATAGAAAGTGGTAATTTACGTATTTTATATATGTCATTCATACAACGCAGAATACATATGATATGAGAAAATGAGAGACTATCGTTTTTAGAGAGGTTTTGTACAGTTACATCGTAGTTAACCAAAAAATTAGATGCCAGCAAGAGCATCATCAAATGGGTCAACATTGTGTCAACCACAAATAATGCATTGTCGGTATTTAGAAAACATAGATACTACTGCATAAAACTTCAATCTAAAGTTTAAATATGTTCGGCTTGAATACATGTTTTCAAGGAAATGCAAGTAATTAGTTAACCAGAATCTTAATTGTTTCACCGATTCCTATCCTGATCTTCCACAGCGAGATTTTTCTATGCCCGGCATATTTCCAAGCATAGTACCATTTGGGACTAGCTATACGCGAATAAGCGAACTGTTCACGCAATACTTAACACTACATTTGACAGTATCAGAGCAAACCCAAACTTCGTACGACATTTTGAAATCCATCGATATTTATATACAAATTATGGATATATACATATATATGTATAGATGTAAATGCTTGAGGGCACCCGTGGAATCTGGGTACACAATAAAAGCACCCAACCTTACCTGTCAGTTCACCTGTATAGGTACAACACGGTATATGGTTAAAAAATATGTAAACAGATGATATAGGCTCAATGAAACGGTAGGTACATAACCGTTGATATTCCAATCACACCTCAGGTATGATATCGTTCGATAGAAAAATACACATCACACGAGAGCACGATCGATATATACAATTCGTGACGGCTATAATGTCATGTAAACTTACACACATCAGAACAGTTTGGTCTAAATGTAGGGCCCCTTGATTATCTCAAACGTACCTACCTTTATATTACCTAAAACATACTGAAGAGAGTGACTCAATAAGCTGAAAACTTTCATCCGAAGGCAATTGTAAAAGATATTTTGCAATTATATATGTTTAAACTGAAACCTAAAAATACTACCAATACCTTACTCCTTCCGTTCGATAATGGACTCGCCAACCTATTGTATATAGGGAAAGGACATCATACATGCATGATTGGTATTACAAGTAAGTATATTTATACCAGAATATATTTGTTGATCTTCATTAAATCAGCGAATCAACGCATTCTTGTTTCATAAGACATAAAATGCCCATATGACTTAACGCAAATGCCAGACCTTATTTGTCTATATAATCGATACTTTAATTAAGATTATTATCGCAATATCAGATAAAAAGTTTTGTGTATGAAAGTCCGAAATGTTTACATCGACGCATTCCTATTCAATAGTTGAACCTTCAGTGGTTAAACTGTTTCACTAATCCGAATTACTTACAGCAGATGGATAGTATCAACCCTTTATATTATATGAGAACTTTCGACTGGTTGAAATTAGAAAAGAAATTACAGAAGACAAAAGCATAAACTGAAAAAGAAAAAAAAATATCTATCAAATTCTGGTTTAAAACTAATTACATGTATGACAAATGGGTTCAATGCTATTACTCATTTTGGTCAATGTGACGACTCTCACTGTGGTCTAAAAGGATTCCAGATTAATCGAATTTAAATGTTATGGAGCAAAACGATCATGTATAAATACCGAAAAAAATACATCTATGGATAAACCTTTGATTAGTTAACATTAGAACTGAAGATAACTTTATCTAAACCAAGTATAAACATATACGATAAGGGTGATTCAGAATAAGTATACTGAGAAGAATGAGACAGAGACAGAGACAAAGACAGAGAGAACGAACACTCTATGCATGAAACTGCACCTCCTTTGTTCAGTCGGTGGTTTTTCCCACTAAGAAAACCTGATCCTTGAGTTTGCAATTTTTCTTGGCGACGTATTATAAAGTTATTGGGTTAATAAAGACACTGTGACATAATTCATTCGCCACTTCCCACACTGGACTTCTTAATCCATGTGCATAAGCAGACGGCAGTTCTGGAAGATTTCTTCGAATTCTGCGAAATAGGGGCCAACTGGTGAGGAAATAGCAGGAGCATGAATAGGTGCGCTGGCTGTCGTGGTTTGGTTGATTACTTTTGGAAACAGCTTGAACCCTAATCCAATCAATTAACTAACACAGCTATGAATCCAGCGAAAGGTACGAGACCCTATCTTATAGATGGCCTCTATACTAGATCTATGCTCATTTTACCTAAGAATAGTACAAAAGGGAAACTGTAAAAGCCTTATTTACGCCGACTTTCAAAGTTTTAGACCGTTATAAGATTGCTTGTTTGCTTTCTACAGTGGGTAAACCCGTTATAGAATTAGTATAGAGTAGTTCAGGAATTCTCTGTGTATATCAGTGAAAATTCTGACTTAAAAGCACTCTAAATGAAAAAGTAATAGCATCAATCCTCCTTCTTTACGACCGTGTTTAAAATGTGTCCAAAAGTTTAACTAACTGTATATATTATACAGAAGAAGTCGCTTACAGATACAGGTACTCTCCCAAACCAACTCAAACTAACAAAAACAAAATACAAGGTTACCTGGAATTTAGGTTGCAACTAGTTATCTAGGCTTTGAACTAGTCAGTACAGTACTTGACAAGGAGGGCCACACCCTAGACAGAAACTGAGTATCTACAAGGCAGAATTCCTGATTTAAACTATTGGGTCAGATTTAAAAGTAATGTTACTACCGTGTTCCAAGACCCGGTAGTAATTCCGCCCTCTTAGCTCTTTGGAGCAGGCCGGTTGTGTATCACAACCGCTACGGTAATTCAAAAATGGGGCACCAAAAAGCGACAAAACTTCAGCTGATTAAACATAGCCATATAATCTCATACCTCAGAGTACAAAAGTTAATATTTTCCCATTATTTCAAGAAAATAGAAGCATTTTTCTTAATCGTATACATTTCATTCCTCAAATCCATCACTTCCGGTTTTCATTCGGATATCAAGGACTATCCTGCAACGATTGACAACCAAATTGGGTCAAATTGGGCGAAGCTAAACCTGTAGGTGTATTCATATTTGAAAGTTGTAGTAAAGTTGTAAAAAAGGCGGGAAAAACCATGTGTTTTCATTGGATGACCCCTACATGTTCAGTGGGTAATTCCCATATTTTTAAAGCAGAAAGTGCGAGAAGTTGCGAAAAAATCAAAATGGCTACTAACGGTTTGTTTCTCACCAAATTTCACCAACAATTAAGAAATACAACTTAAATTAAGGAATTTTAGCTCCCATTAAGCTGTTTGATTTGATATTTTAGACAATATTATGATAGGGTTATCATAAAAAGGTTATATATCCAACAAGTGATGAGCGTGGAATCGTAACGTCGGTGGCAACCAGACACCAGCCACAAGATGTTACGACATCGTATCTAGGTCAGATTAAACTTATAATATACGAGTATATCTCATGCTCTGGTAGATGCGTATCAAATGACCGTGTCAACTATTTATTCGTGGTATGTTGATATCACACCCACTGTACGTATAAAAGGGCTATTTGTCATACACCAATTTCTGTATTTCACCCTTTATAAAACAATTTTCCAGTATATGTGAATAAAAACATGACGTGTCACATTGCAATATTGTGCTTTCATTTAACGATACTATCCATGTTTATCAGTTTTGATTAGCAAATATGTTCCTGACGTTGTTCATTAAAACGGTACCCAGGTTGATACACACCCTTTTTATATACTGGTGGTTATCGTTTGTATTGTACTAAGAGTTAATAAATTACGAACGCACAGTCTGTTCTAAAATATAGTGAGGAATACCAACAGCCAATCTGAGCACATCGGGTTTATCCAATAGAAAACACCTCTGAAATAATAGGGATGACGCCATATTGATTCCCGCGAGAATGACGTCACTTTCTTTCGTTTCTAAAAATAGATCTTGACTGTAAAATCCAAAAAGTCGTTAAATTTGATAAGGGAAACAAGTATACATGTCACAACAACAAGCTCGCCATTTGGTTTGAGTTACTGATCAAAAGTGATTAAAAAGGATGTCCAACACTTCCATACACATTGAACTACTTAACATGCACGCTTAGAAAAGGTGTTCATCGGCGGATGCCGATTTACCCGAAAAATTGTAACCCTACACTTATATCCGAGGTGTATTTCACAGCTCACGGAAATACCCGAAGAGTTCCGATTGACCAACAGCATGAGTGGTACTACTAACTGGCGCGATATAACTGTTTTACGATTGAAAAATGTTCTTTCTCTGATCTAATTAATCACAATCTTCAACCCTTAGAATGCTGGGTTATTTTCTAAAAATAGATTTTTATGTCGTCTGCTTCCAAAAACCTTAAACATCTGCTTAATTTTGATAAGGAAAAGTACTTAGAATAGCAAACACGTTAGCCAAGTACATTGGCGGCTGGCCTGGTTCTATACTGTTTGCATTAACATGAAGTCGGTTCAAGCACTATAAGGGTTAACTCGGATGATCCAAGCTGTAAATACATTAAATAATAGGTTTTCTAGATTTTGACTACCCGGACAATGCAATCGTTTGTCTTTTTTCTATTATTAATCTTGTTTTATTTCTCTTTCAGACTGGTTCCAGTTCGAAATAATGGCGACTTACCAACAGCGACGGCGTTCCCACCCTACACCATCTAAGGGCGGAGTGGATGGAGATTTTGTCGAACTGCGGAAGGCTAGAGAAAGGGTGAGACCTTCTTGGACCAGCAATGATGGAAACAGGCACTTCCATAACCCATTTTACCGAACGCCAACTATTCGACTGTCCCAGAGTTTGCATCCGACATTTCAAAATGTGACGAAATTGAAAAATAATCTTGTGATAGGCAGAAAACATTGTGGGAAAAGGAGAAATTTCTCCTTTTCCCACAATGTCTTCGAAAGTTGTCTACAACGAACTAGTCAAACGTCTTTATTTTTTGGTAATGGGTTAGGGGTTTCAGCGCTTTGTTTCGCTGTATCACAGGGGCACATTATAGGCGCCTTCCCAATTTCTTTAAAAGTATGCAGTTTTTTCCAAAAGTTCCGAGTAACATGGGCCATTTGGTTTCCCACCTCAGCCATTTCACCGATACATTTCACAAAACTAACAGGCATAGGCCTCTTCCCATTTTAATGGAAAAAACTGTGATGTGCAGTATGTCCGCTTAACAAGTGTAACAAAATACACTTTAACAAGTTTTCGATAGCTTAAATCAGTCCTTTTGTTAATCAATTTCATTTGAAACATGGTCAATGGCCGTCATGGCATGTACTAGCCCGGGAAATGCTTACATGGTTTGTGTTAATGGTCTCTTTTTGCAAAAGTCACACATATTCGACATTCTCTGTCACCGCTGACCGGAAAGGAATCCAGCCATCATTCCTACAATCTATATCCTCCTTAACAAATTCAAACATTCATACACACTATAGATAAATAGATAAATAAGAAAGTCACATTATCAACAGGAAGAATTCTTCGTTACGGAAAATATTTCCTTTTTATGTTGGTTTTTTAAATTTTTATCATGATAACAAAGCAATTCATGATTTTTTTTTGTGTTCGATTTATCGGTTTCTTCTCCGTTTGCTTTCCACGACTCGTCACATAGTCCAAAATGATCAAGAATGGTCGAGTCTTCTCAATACGTAGTAGAAATAAACCATTTCGTCGTTGTTTAGCAGCATATATATCCATATCCTCAATCATGTTAACTCGAATGATCCAAGCTGTATACATAACAGTGAATAGGTATCTCCGTCCGAATTAAGCGGACTATTATCATGTTGACAATTACGCTTTATATGATGTTTTTTGTTATTGCTATTGAGATTGCGATTGACGGTGTTGCTGTTCTTTTAACGACGAAAAGGGTGTGAACACTTAACTCTTATGTTGCTGGAACTGACCTAATCCTTATGCAAACAGAATAAATCAAGGTCAGCCGTCAAGTAAATTTACGACTGGCCTGTGATCTAGTCTGTTCGCTACCCTTGCTTGCTACGCTGCATCGATCACTGCAACCACAAGCTTTACTCGTGGATTTTGGTGAAAATTGAATAATTGCTTTTTCTCTTCAAATTTCTTTCGATGTAGCTGTTAATTTGGAAAATATGTCTCTTTGTGTTTTGACTACTGTCAAGTTAAATTTCGTTTTCTATACAAAGACAGTATAAATGGGTGATTGTTTTTGATGTCACCACCATCTTTAAACGCCATTTTCGTTTCTATGCAGATTGTCATCTGAGATTTTTTGTGGCAGTTATCAATGCCATAAAGGGTA
Source organism: Cerastoderma edule (assembly GCA_947846245.1). NCBI lineage: Eukaryota > Metazoa > Mollusca > Bivalvia > Cardiida > Cardiidae > Cerastoderma > Cerastoderma edule. Next base: position 33,582,840 of record OX401409.1, read on the forward strand.
GATCACTCTGAGGATTTTTAAGTCGCTAATTTACTCACGAAATAAGGTTGTCGACCATACTGTTAAATGAGAACAGTATGGTACGCTCAGGTCGTTCAACTATATCCTATCAGCTCGCTACAGAGATAAGATATCGTACTATACTATTTATTTGGATCACCTCCATTTTTTAAGCTTTTGTTTACATTCTTCATCATCTTGTTACAGAGACTAGAGAGGCTCAAAGAACAGACAACACTACCTCCTGTTCGCGAACGAATTGCTCATGCACAAAAGAAGATAGCCGAATCCGATGAGAATATCAAGAAAGAGGCCAGACGGAGAGCGCTGTTTAATGCAGTCGCTACCAATGACATAACACAGGTATATGACCATTGTACTGACACTGTTTGTAAGTCCCGTTGATATCTATAAAAATAGGTTTCTTACAATGATTTGATTAATCCAAAGTGTGAAAACAAAAAGATAATTTTTCTAGGTTGCCATAGTATCCCATATTTCTGCGCAGAATTTGTAAAAGGTAGAGTAAATTGATACCTTGTTGTTGATAATGATAATAATTTATTACATGCAGTTGATCCGATTCAGTGTCAAAGCATCATTGTAAGGGCGGCGAAGGTGAAATGAATTGTAAAATAATAACAATCAAATACCTAATTTGTAATCACCGTCATTTACAGACATCAGCAAATTCTTCATCAACACAAAATAAACATCTGTATGATGAAAGACGTTTTGGACGTCTTTTCCAATGTAAAGGTATCATGTGTAATCGTTTACCTGTTAACTCTTCTGACCTGTTACCTTAAAATTCTATTCTCTAGTTTATCGCAGTTAAAAATGAGTATAGACCAAGTGAACTGCCTGCAATTCGGGACCCAGAAACAGACCAAAATATACTACATTATGCGCTTAGTAATCAATGGTACGAGGTTGGCAAGGCAATAATACAGGATGGAACCGACGATATGCTCCTATCATACCACAAAGTAGAGCAGTCCGGATTACACGGGGAAAGAAATGCACTTCACATCCTGATCGAGAACAAAGTTGACGTCGAGATGTTCAATATGGTGCTAAGAAGTCTAACAACGACGAACAAGAAACTAAAGCTGCTTAGAATGGAGACGACTGTAGCGATTGAGGGCCAACGACCAAGACTGTTGTCATGTTTACATCTAGCCGCATACTATGGCCAACCATCATTAGTTGCACGAGTCCTTGACGTCGGCATGAACGTTAACCATGTAAATGGAAAACATGACACGGCTCTCCTATGGGCAGCTCGATGGGGACATACTGAAACAGTGGAAAAGCTTATTTCCAGAGGTGCGGATGTGGACATAGCAAATGATAAAGGTTCGACGGCACTGTACTGGGCCGTTAGGTATGAGCATGTTGAAACGGTACGCACTCTTTTAACAAAGGGTAAGGCAGATCCAAATAGGTCGAGGAAGCTTGGTCTTGTAGCACCCCTAATTGTAGCTTCGGCGTTTGGCAATCCTGATATCGTGTCTGCCCTGCTTAAACATCCGAACATAAACGTCAATTTACGAATTCGTGGAGGAGAGAGGCCCATACACCACGCGGCTGGCGAAGGATACCTCGACATTGTTCAAATGTTGATGGCTAAAGGCGCTTTGTTTGATGAACAAGATGAGCTTGGTGACACCCCGCTTCTGTTAGCAGCCAAGAATGGTCACGTTGACGTCGTAAATGAATTGATTGGTGCCGGGGCAAGGACAAACCATCGTAACCATGAGGGACAGGACATTTGGCATTATGCAATCCAGAATGAGAGTTATCAGATACTCGAAACGCTTACAAACGCACTCCCAACGCCATTAGAATCCGACAGACAACCTCTATGTGTAGCTGCCAGTACTGGAAATGCAGCAACCATAGAGAAACTCGTCCAGATTGGACAGAATCCGCTCGGTAGAGATTTAGAAGGTAATACATTTCTCCACCATGCGGCCATTAACAACCAATCCAACATTATTGAAAAGTTTCACACTTTGATATCTATCGACGTGCAGAACAAGCAAGGGAATACGCCTTTACACATAGCATGCTCAAAGGGTTTTGCAAACACGATAACTGCTCTACTCGAAGCTAAAGCAAGGTCGGATATCAAGAACCACAACAGAGAAACTTCACTTCATTCAGCTGCATATTCCAAAACAATAAGCGCAGAGTCCGTCGCCAAACTCGTCTCTTTCACAATAAAAAACCACGTATGGGAGACACTCAATGAAAAGGACTTCAATGGAAACAGTTGCTTGCACATTGCAGCCAAGAATGCTAAACCGGAAGTAATCTGGGAATTCAGAGCTGTGCGTATCAAAGATCAGGATAAAGACGGACTGACGCCATTACACGAGGCCGTCCGACCTGGGGAACCGGAAGCCCTTCATACGGTCCTGGACATATTTGAACGAACAAACAGAGATGCAAGAATAAACGAGCAGACATTTGAGTCACGGGAGACCGTGCTCCATTTTGCCGTTGCCGAATGCCATGCATCTTGTGTAAAGCGTCTAATAGGGCTGGGTGCTGACGTGTCGGATAAGGACTGTAATGGCGACACAGTGTTACACAAGACAGTAAGGGCCGTAGTTCAGGACGTTCATAACAAACATCGCCACCTTGTTGTTTTCGATACGATCTTGGACTCCATCGTGACATGGTGGTGCATCAAACACCATATTGCCATCCCAGACGAGACCAACACCGAGAGATGGAATGGTTATCGCAGGGAAGCAATCTTGTATGTTACTCAAGACATCCTTAACAATTCAGGTTTGTCTGTCCTAGACCAAGCCTTCGAGATTGCGTCCCCTGACGTTCTATCTCGCTTACTTGTGATGCCGGACGTGACAGTTTTCGAGGAGTCTGGTGTCCATAAGCTAGACATATCAGGATTAATTCCAAGAACTCACCAACCAGAGGATCCTGACAGATCTCTCCTGGGAAAGAAACGTTCGTCAGAACCTCCCAATGCAAACACTGAAGAAAAAATCCCATTGAAGGAAGACACGGCGTATAGTTCAGGCGATGAGGTGAAAAACTTATCCGGTATCGAATGGTTAATAACGAATAAGGACACCTCACGTACTGCTGAGATATTAGACCTTCCGTCACTTAAGATCATCGAGCAATACCAGACATCGATGGTGGCTTGGTCCTTCGCTATATTGATGGCCGCACATGTGATTTACATGTCCGTGTTCTCGTTTGTGGGTGTGGAACTGCAAAAGAAACTTCGACAAGGAAACTACACAAAATCCTTCAAGGACCCCGAAATTGCTCTTCTATATTTATTTTTGCCTTTGGAGCCAATGATGGTGATTGTTTACTTTATATACACGGCAATCCGTTTTTGGGCGACCGGAGACGTCAGTAGACGCACACAGCTCAGCCGAAAAGCAGGGTTTGCGAGGACAACAGCACTAGCCAAGGAGTATATAATGAAATTCGTATATTTTACCTACGCAATGTTTGTCATCACCTGGATCATATTGTTTTCCATGGACTACTCGTATCAGGATTACTTCCTTGCGGCAATTATCTGCATCGGTTGGTTAATTTCAATAAGCTTTACACGTGGAATACGTCCGATCCATTACTTCTACAAGCTTCTCCTGTCCATGATCATAAGGGATGTCTCTAGATTCATCCTCGTTTATCTGTTTGTCCTGATGGCATTTGGCTTCGCGTTCCACATTCTGTTCCAAATCTCAACCATCATCGCCGACGCCTACAAATCCCCCGGGGATACTCTCTTCCTGACCTTCAACTTGATGATTGGGATGGGGGATCTGTTCGATGGTACCATTGCAGACGGGATGGACCAGGTAGGACGGAGTGATCTCTACATCAAACTGCTGTACCTGGTATATATGGTACTGGGAACGGTCATCCTGTTGAACTTACTGATTGCAATGATGAATGATTCATACTCGATGATCCTCAGTCAGAATCAGACGGCCTGGAGGATTGATTCTGTTAGACTTGGCCTGGAGATAGAGAATGGTTTCCCTGCCAGTAGGCATTTCGCCAGGGTGAAACTTCATAAAGCATGTTTGGGTAAGTTCTTGATTGTTTTAACAGTATCGCCGTTTTTCGCTAGGTCAACTTCGTTTGTTTTTCTTACGGGAATCAAATACCATATCATGTTTTGTTTGGTTTTTTTCCTTATTTTCATGTTTCAAAGCATTCATGTTTCTTTATCAAAAGACATAGTTTAAAGCATAATTGATTAACTTAGGTTTTAGATTTTGTTTTATAACGGTGATCTAAGAGAAGTATACAAACAGTGTCTCTTATTCATGTCAACATGGATAGGTCTTGAAAAGCAGGGGGTCTGTCCATTAAGACAGTCATTTATCTAGAATCATATCCGATCTAGAGCTTCGGTAATTTAAAATTCAGCATCTTATCATTGCTCCATTTGTGTGAACTTCTGAATATCAATCTACGCTATCTAAACTTAGCTTTGGAAAATGACGCTACCCACTTTTACAACACATGCTTTTCTAAAGTTGATTTTCACTTTAACTGTATAAAAGTGGCCAAAGCAGTCAGTCCACAAGATTATTTGAGTAATGTTAATCTACGGGAGTAAGTACAGCGATTTATAATGTATTAAGGTTATGTTTTTTCCGTTATAAAATTTTGGCAGTACGAGTTTTGATATAATTATTCTTTTCGGAATATAGATATACTCTGAATTTCTTTTTGTTCTGCCTATATCTCGGTTCATATCTGATAGATGTACGTACGTTGCAAATGATTGATTTGAATAAATTATGGTTTGAGACGAATAATCATTAATCAAATATTCACATAATTGTATCTCGTTGGCAACAAATTAAGACCACTCGAAATTTCAATCGTTTTTAAAACAACTTTTGGTTTTCTCCCTTACATCAGAATGTCTTCATGAACCGAACAACCACTTTTGAATATCTGGCAAAGCTCAGTGTCGAAATTTACCTTTCCAGGGAGAGACACGAAAGAGCGATGGTACGTGACGATTTCCGACTCCGAGATGGAAGAGTTCTACCGGAAACAGGAAGCAAACTCCGAGTCAACAGACGCTTTATCAGATCGTGTCGCGGAAATGGAAGAGAGGACTAAAACCATGGAGAAAACGATGAATCAGAAATTCGCAGAAATGAAGTCATTACTTGGCTTTATTAACATGATGAAATTGAAACCAAAATCCACCGATGGTTCGACGCCTGATAAATAGATGATATAGACATGAGGAATCGCATTTGAGTAGAAACCACTGTTAAGTTGGTGATACAATACAATACAATACAAACCTTTTTTTTCACTCAATTCCTTTTACAGAAGACATGAGGTTAAAATAACATGAAACATAATGTAAACGAGGCGTTTGCTTTGTAATTCTCACTGGGGTCTACCTCTCTATATCTTCCTCTCTATTTCTACCTCTCTATATCTTCCTCTATATCATCTTTCATATATCACTATCTCCCTATATCACTATCTCTCTATTTGTCATTACATTGAGAAAATACATATGATAAGGGTTTTAAAGAGAAAGTTTAAGGATAAACTTGAATCAAATGCGTGTTAAACGAAACAATAGTTACTACATAAAGGCATGACCTCTTACATGTATCATGTTACGTAATACTCTAGTTAGTCCGTTGGTAAAGCATATCAGTTCATTCGTAAGAAAGGTTTGTAAAGTACAATTATCCATTTGCGGTAATTGATCTTTATCACTTTAACCCCTTACTAGACATCAAGTTTTCGACTGTTCCAAATTGAAAGTGTTTTCAGACAACATTTCAAAATGTGATGGAAATAAAAAATTATCTTCTGATAGGGCAGAAATCATTATTGCGAGCAGTTCTTTATTTGCCCACAATGTTTTCCAGAGTTGTCAGCACCAAACTGGTCAAATGTCGTTAATGCTTAAAATGGGTTAAGATAAATAACTGATATTATTTGTATATTTGTCATAGATATCTTCTAGAATCACAAGGCATATCGAAATGTTGTGAGATGTTTTGGGTTAACATACCTGCTTGTAAACTTCACACATCTCTTAATGAGATTAACTTTGTCACAACAATGTAACCATTGATCATTAACAAATGCTCGTTCCAATAATTATCCGAGTTGATTTCACATTTACAGTTATTACTAGCAATATCAAAGTGAACTCGTGTATTTGTCACAGTTTCCGTTGGTGAAATTGATATGCATATTTATTTGAGGTGTTTTGTCGACTTGTCAATTAATATATCATGTTGATGTACATGCACATCTCGCTATGCTGCTGATAGTTCCGCATCATTCTACACACGTTTATACTATACCACTGAATGTTTTATCATATAATAACTGTTGAACCATTTAAGTCCTGCTGTAATCGACTTCATGCTTATGCAAACATGTTAGATCCAGACCAGCCGCCTAGTAAATTGGCAGCTAGCCTGTGATCTAACATGTTTACTCCTTTAAGTATCTTTCATCATCTAAATCATGAAGATATTTAAAGTTTTCTAAAGCAGATGACACGAAAACCTGTTTCTAGAAATTCGCTCAGTGTTCTAAGGATTAAGGTAACTTAGATTGTTACTCTTATCGCTTGATCGTGAAGGACGTGCGGAGGAATACTTAGCCATGGTTGAGGTCGTACTTATATTTCGGCTTTGGATTTCGGATTGGCAGATCGAAACTGTTGCACAGGAAAATATGTCAATAGAAAAAATTTGGACAACCATTATGATGATTGATAATGTTATGTTAAATGGGAAACACGTTCAGGAAAGATATTCTAAAGAGCAATGTGTTGACAGGAACTTGATTTACTACACACCCTAATAAAGGCATTCGCGTAACTTCAGAATAACTTGTATTTAATTTTAGCATTCAGAAGAGATATTTCGCAAAGTAAAACGTCATTAGAGTCGTTTCGTCAAGCCATGTTCAACAATGATACAAGTGTACCTTTGTTAAAAATAATATGCAAAATTTTGTGAATATCTATTTTGATTAAAATAAGTCAATTCATTTATTTTAACCACTACCGAGATTTGTCCGTGTTACGAGGCTTGTTTGGAAGCAAGAACTGCTGTGTTGGAAAATGGTCTGTGGTCGATATGAACGTGACAACATCTTTAATGGGCAACGGAATTTGGTCAATTATAATAAAGACATATGCGTTGCTTTGTAACACCATATAATTTATTGAGGAAACAGAAACCTTATAGGAGAGGTTTAGGCACATTGTTATTGCTTCCCTATTTGGCCATGGTGATTAAATGTTATAGTTGAGCTTTCTGAATGTAGAAACATATGATAATGTGATATTATGAAAACAAATATATCGTGAGTTTGCCAATATACATCAACTTATGCATACTTCTTAAAAAGTATACCTGTTTGTACACTAATATAAATGTAATATATTGAATATTTTATATTCTTTATAATGTACGTGCAATATGTTATACCACTAGTATTAAAACGTGTTTTTTTAACTGTTGATTTGTTTATTCATCGTATTATGTTTACTCTTCTTAATACATTGAATTGGTTATAGAATTAACCAACACGCCATTAGCGTTAATGAACGGTTGGTGTAAGATTTAATCCATCCCGTGTAATAATTGATCGTTTTACGTCTGGATGTCTGGATTTAAGATCATTCTGAAACATGCATCATTTGAAAAATAAACTCAGACTTCGAATGACTTAGACTCGATTAAAATTATGGTCTCGTACCTCTTACAGATTACTTCCGGTAGTCCCATTTAGAAAATTCGAGTTTCGATTTCTGATGCATAGTTTTGCTAGTAAGAGATGAGCGGGTAGAACACTGATCTGATTCCTGTATAGACGATAGTCATGCATTGCTTTCAAAGGTTCTTTTGATTGCATATTGCAGGACTATAAGTTTGGGATGTATGAACACAAATGCCGGTAACTCGTTCAGACTTGACAGCTTGTGCACGGATTTTCGGACGGTACAATAACATTTTGCTCCGTAGCAAAGAAAATGAGACAATTCATGTGTCCACTATATTACAGTTTTTTTGAAAGTTTAATGGACCAACTTGTTGTTTCTGTATGAAAATAAGGATAGAGAGCACTATTCTTCACTCGACAGAAACTTGAATTCACCTGATTTAACATTGAAGTCAATGGGAATTCAAGATCTCAAAAGTAACAGGTGTATGGCCTTATTTACGAACGGATGAAATAATACTAATGACTCATTAGTGCTGTTATTGTATAACTTTCTCAAGGGTCTCAACAATTGTGCCCTGTGATACATCGCTGTTGTTGATTAATTGTTAAAGTGCTCGAACCGACTATATGTTTATGCAAACAGGTTAGATGCTGGCCGGCCGCCAAGTAAATTAGCGATTTGCCTGTGATCTAACCTGATTGCTACTATCTGGGTGTATTTCCTCATCAAAACTAAGCAGATATGTAATAGAGTGACAAAGTTACGTATTTATGGTACAATAGTGTGTTACGGTTCATCAATGAAAAAGACGGTCAACTTTGTGATCATTTCTGTTTTGGTCTTTCGGCATGCACACGGTGGTCGATATGCTATCAACAGTGTAAGGTTTAACATTGCGTCAACAGTATTTCAACTCTTCTTCGATGCTCAGTTTATACTTAATGAAGGGAGGAGTTCGCGTCTTACAAACCCGTCCCAAGACCTGCTGACTCCTTCCCATGACTTTACTTCTCGTTCCCACTTCTAACGTACTTGTTCCCTCGTCTTACGAACTTGTTCCCTCGTCTTACGTACTTGTTTCCACGTCTTACGTACTTGTTCCCGCGTCTTACGAACTTGTTCCCTCGTCTTACGAACTTGTTCCCTCGTCTTACGTACTTGTTTCCACGTCTTACGTACTTGTTCCCGCGTCTTACGTACTTTTTCCCTCGTCTTACGTACTTGTTCCCTCGTCTTACTAACTCGCTCCAACTACTCAGCTAATTACCTCGTGGCCACGTGTTACATGTACTTGTAAATAAAAACCTTCACATATCATCACTCTTCAGCTGCAGGTTTTCAATAATAACAAGCAGATAGTTTGATGCTCATACGTCTTATTAGAGTAACAAGATATAAAGATATACATACACAGAATGCAAAGCGTAAGCGCATTGTCAGTTTGTTTTGCAAACCGTACTTTGGCGTATCTTATTTAGCCAGTTTGATTGGAAAAACTGCTTAACGTCCTTCAATCTCATTCGATCATATTACCCAAACTGTCGGCGATAATTAAAGAAGCGGTACTTGTTCTTCATTAGTCAAATAATTCTTTTCAAACAGTTTAATAGAAAGTATTGTGATCAGACTTTAGCAATTTTGTCTGTTCTCACTCAAATTGTACAAAGATGCAAAATCTTAATTCTTGGAGACTAATTTAGGATGTAGTTTAACTTGATTTAGCCATTTAAAGAGTTGCCTAACAAGTATACCAAGGCATAAGGTACGCAAGCTTGATAACCATTTCAGTGTATGCATGTGTGTAAAGCAAAAAGAAAGCGGAAAAGTGTGATACATGTAGTAAAATAGGAAAGAAAAAAGGTTTTATCTCGCCAAGAGTAACATGTATTATCAATGTCTACCCATGATCTAGAACCAAGAGAATACTTATCCGTTTGTATCGTATGTCATTTGTTGTAAACTGATCGATTTTGATACAGTTTAATCAGCCGTCCAGCATGACAGATTTTATTTCGAAATAAGTGTTTTAAAAGGCAAAGCAAAAGGTATATAAATATATATGTATATATAGTTATTTATATAAAACGTATAAGTTTGTATCCGTTGCATTCTCAAAGGCGCTTTTAGAAACACATGCAGTAAAACACAACTTCATTTGAGGACCTTGGTTTGCTATCTGATACGACACTTTAGTTGAAAGTTCTTAACCTGTAACGTCAGTTCACTTTAACAGACTATTAAGCAACGAGAGAGTTAGACGAAAATTCGTTTTAATGGAAACATTATAAAAATCAACCTTTATTATGTTGCCATGTACGTGCATACTTCTATTTGAAAGACGTCTCGATTTATGAAAGCGGTTCAGGGTAGACCTTAGTAACACATGTATACTAAATAGTTAAAAGTTCCGTTCATTCACTCTGCGTTCCAGTAGAATAAAGACGTGATTTGAGAACCCTTTCGGTAACAACACAAATGTCAAGTGCGTAAAAAGTAGCATAGAGAGGGATTAGGTGCATTGGATGACACGTTTAGCATGGCTTTATTGAAATAGACTCCACCAATGCATATATATGGAACGTTTTAACTATGGCCAGGTGTGCAATTTTAATCGGAACGTTTGTATAGTGACAGAACTGTTGCTATGCATGTTAGTTTAGCTCTTGTTATATAGCACTATATGTATTTTATTTATATTTATTGCTTAATTTCATTTGTCTTAAATACTGCGTGTTTACTTCACATCTTTCTTGATTCTTCTGTTTCATTGGATGTTCTATTCATAAACGAAGCTTCGTAAAGAAAGACTTACTCAGTTGTAAGTGAATTACAAGTTTCTTTTTCAAGATGTTTAAAACTGATTTTCATATATATTTACAATATTTGTATCGCTTCTGCCACACTTTTCCCGAGCGAGTGTGCAATAAACACGGCTGACTTGTTCAATAGATATTATTGTATGAAAGGTCGATATCTTCATTGGCCAATCGTTTTGTTGTTTAAAGACTCGATCAAGAAAACTATTATTCCTTCAATGTTATTCAATATTCGACCATGATCGAAGATGATCCAATTACAATTAGAAATATCTAGGTTTGAATTGAGCCAGTCTTAACCCATAACCAAACATTTACGACATTTGACCAGTTTTTTGAAGATGACTCTGGAAAACATTGTGGGAAAAGGAGTCATAACTCACAACGAGCAATTTCTCCTTTTCCCACAATGTTTTCTGCGGAATCAATTTTTTTTTTTCATCACATTTGAAAAGGTCGTCAGCAAACTCTTTCAATTTGGGACAGTCGGTGTTTGGTAAAGGATTAATCGGGAATCTATGCTACATTGTCCACATATCACATGGGTTGGGTGTTCTCGTCTTTACCGAAAGGATTAGCACGTCACACAGGAAGCCCCCTTACTAAGGAGCTTGTATTGGTCCGCCTGAAAGTATAAATATTGACCATAAAATCCATACCTTAGAATATAGTTTTAAGTTAAAACTTATTTTTTTTACATCGGTTGTACAAGTTCTTTCACCTCAGATTGATCTTAGAATATAATGTCCACATGAGAATGTTCTCATCATCTTTGCCGAGAATATTCGATTCCCCTACAATTTATCTTTTGAGGATGTCGGCTGCATATACTTACGACTGTTTGAATTACATTTAAAGCTTTGGGCATCTTTTGGGTGTTGATAATCTACGAAATTGTAGTTAGATTACTGGACGAATCAAACATATGTTTGTTTCCATCTCAATGATCAACTATGTCTGAATGCTTAGGATAAATGCGAAGCGGTTCTGTTATTGCCGATCATATAAAAAAAATCCAGTTTTGCTTCTTGAATAACGACAGTGTTTTGTGTTTTGGGTTAAATTAAAGAATCGTATTGAAAACTTGATTCGTTTGATGAAACATAACAATTTTGGTACCATATTATGCACCATGTACCGCTTAAAATCAAAACTATCTCGTTTATATAAAAAAACGATCGAAACCAGCACGTTTCCTGCATTAAAAGATAAACTTTTCACTTGTTGAGAGAACAAATACACGATTTGTAGGAAAGTATCGAACATGAAATGATATGTAGAGCCCCTTTCGATAGGAAAATAAAATAGTTTCCCTGTTTCGAGTATTTCTTAAATCTTTCTGTTTACCCTTTAAGCGCTTTAAGTGATTATGCTTTTGCAAACAGGTAAGATCCAGGTCTATATGACGACGAGCTCGTGATCTAAACTGTTTGCTACTCTGAGTATCTTTCCTCAACAATATCAAGCATATATTAGTCCGGCAGATAATGCGATGGACCGTGCAATGTCTTCTATAGAAAATGTTTTTGCATTTTCTTGTTGTCAGGGCATTGCTTAAGCAGAATCTGCATGATGACACCTTGTCACCCTTGAGCATTTCTCATAATTCAAGATGGCGTCCAAAATGGCCGCCAAATATCATATTGGGTATAAAATATGGTTATATGATGGATTTGATCATAGATGTTCTCATGTAAAATGATGAAATATTGTAAGAACAGCATTATGATAACAAATCTGCAATTTTTTAACATGTGTTATCACTTTTGGATTTTTAGTCATTTTTTTCAAGAAATTGGTTATGTGGAGAATTGCGCTAAATATAGGGGATTTCTATGAACCAATTATGTAATAAGAATTATATCTCTTAGAACACAATTTTTGTCATTATAGTGTGCATTTCGATTCCATTAATATATAATGTCTTGCTTAAAACCATTTTGGAAACTTTGATTTGAAGATTACATACATTTTTTCTCCTTTATGTAAGCAGTCTCAAAGAAATGAAAGAATTGCTTCCCTTAATAAGCAATATAAAAAGTTACTTCCCTTGATTCAGCATCGCACCATTTGTATCATTGTGAAGAAAGTTATCTTAGCAGACATTGCTTGATGGAGATACCAATCAGGCCAATACATTAGAAAGCATTCTTAACGATATTGCACAACAGAGCAAAACAGCAAAATTGTGGATTGATTGTCTAATTAAGGGGGTCTTATTAATGATGATATATGGACGCGCTGAGAGAGAAGGTGATTGGTGTTTGCACTTGTCAGTTGTTAAATCCATGCTCCCATACTTTTTTACTCCTGGACATGTTAACTTTGCCCGGTATGGATAATACTACATGCGGTCTATGGAGGCAATACCATTATATGTCGAGAAAAGGTTCCTGAAAGGGGAGCATGTAATGAGGCACGTGCCTGGAATATGGAATGGTATTTGGTCTAATATGTTTATAGAGACTATTTTCATGAGGTACGGCCACGGTGCCTCAGGATCATTGGGATTACTTTAAAACCAGGAACATTAAAGGTCTGGGCATTGAGTCTAAATATATGCAGTCAAATCGAGCAGGACATTGAGTTACTCATTGATGAAGGGAGACCTAATGGGTGGTAATACACACGAAAGAATCAAAAGCCAGGATAGCGTCAGATAGAAAAGATCGGAAAGCAATCAAAGAAAAAATTGATGGATGCATTCATCAATTGCGACCTGATGACCACCCTCCAGAACTGGTCAATGTTGAATCTGGGAAGGTAGCACCACAAATTGTCTATGTAGACAATGCTATAGATATTGGCTTAAATCAAATGACAAAGTTTGAAGAAAGATGGCCACAATCATTTCATGAATCAATAAGCTGATCAGTGACAACACAAACTGCTTACAAGAAATCATTAAGCATAGGTGATGTACGATCGTTTGATACAGAGTTGATCTATACCAGAGTTATTGGTCTACAGGCTAGCTCCAGAGATATTGACCTGAAAGATGTTCCGTTACATGAATTGTCACCAGTGGCAACTGCTCTGTTTACCGACTCTGGCAATTTTAGAACCTCGAAAGCAAAATCACAACTGAGAAAGATTTTATATGTTGAAACATCAGCAAGACATTCATTAAAAGCATACTAGCGCTCAGAAAAACTGCAAAACTGGGTAATATGAGTTATCAATTTTGAAAGAATATGTCGAAACAAAGCGAAAAAATACAGGAACATGACAATATAACGCCTGCACTATTCATAATCTATTTTTTTAAAGTGCTATTTTCATAAATTGGGTGCCGACTAATTTAACTGTTTATTGTTTACATTCGAGTAACATCTAAAATAGCAAGAATTGCTCGGATTAATGAATGACGATCACCTGGTTAGAAAAATCACATGAAACACATGAAAATACTGTCATTTATCAAATATTAACAACATGGACATTCACAATGGAGAATTCCTTGGGTTTTATTGGTTCCCAACGTTTTTCGGCTGACCTAATTTTATCGCTTATTGTAAATAAACCTTTTAGTATTAACTCTTTTAAAAGCATCATGTGAACGTGTTTCAATCCCAATTCTTCTGTGAAAGGGAATTTAAAGTACGTTTAAGTTAATTTACAATTATTCTAGTACTTTCAAAATTTAAGTGGAAATGAGAGCAAGTATGGCTTTAATTCAAATGGAGCATGTTGTAATTGATGGTTCGACAGTTCTTTACATTATTCACTGGCAAGATAATGGGACCGTTCAAGATTACGTAACTCAATTGAGAAAAATACATTGAGCGAAAATTAAATCGACACAACGTGTACCTTGTCTTTGATAGATATAGAGATTATAGCATTAAAGGAAAGACAGAGCACTGCACGGAGCGACGTCCTGTCGGATACACCAGATGGCCACAGTTATGAAGCTGCCGCCACAAAACTCTGTACTTAATGTTCCAGAGAACAAGAAACAGTTAATTGCATTGATTTGCAAAGACTTGTCAGCAAACACATCATTTTCAAATGAGGTTCACCACAAACTCGTCATAACCGGAAAAGATGGTGTGCCCTTAGAGATAAATAGGAACGTAAGGATTAGACGTCATGATATGTGCACATCACACGAGGAAGCTGATAACATTCTTGCTCAGCAAATGGTTCTTATCACACGTGAGACAGACGGTGGTATTGCCGCATTGCCCTTATATCGGATGACACAGACGTGTTTGTGTTAGTACTTTACCACTTCATGATGAATCAAATTGCCATAAAAGTGATAATGGAATCGCCAATTCAAGGTCGTGCAGTGAATGACATAAATTCAACAGTTAATGCAAACAAGGACATCATCCCTTACTTACTAGGAGCACACGTATCTGGGTGTGACACTAGAGCATCTTGTCATGGTATTGGCAAAGGGACTGTTGTTAAAGTCCTGAAATCTGGAAAGTGTCCTCTTACATCATTAGGTGATGCAAAAGCATCCTTACAGACTATTGTAGATGAATCAACAACATTCATGGCTTCATGCTATGGAATTGACGGGACACAATGTCCGACGTCAGATTTGCAGCTTGGGAGAAGAAGGTAGGGAAATCGCCAGCATTAGCCTTCAGGCACTTCCGCTAACAACAGACTCTTTCCAAGAGACTGTGAAACGAGCACATTATCAGACCTGTGTTTGGACCCTGATCCACCACAGCTTGATCCATTGGAATACGGATGGATTAAAAATGAAAGACTAAGTCATTGCTTCCCACTACGGAAGTACAGATGGCCCCGCAGGAAATACTGAAACTGATACGGTGTTCATGTGAAAGTCAAATACCGTGCTCCAGTATGCGTTGTCGTAGCAATTCTCGATTATCGTGAACGGTTTTCTGTGCTTGTCGTGGAGAGGGTCTATGCTGCGATGAACAGGGAAAATCGTCGCTTGATTGATTTCGATGTTCTTTTTAGTTCATCATGAGACCTTCAAATAGTGACTCATTGACCAGACTCATTAAGACACTCTTTTGTAACCCATACAACATTTATATCACAGTACAAAGGACCAACAAGTTTAAACGGAAATAAACCTGACTATGTGTCAAAATCGTCTAATTACGATTGCATCGGCGGCCATTTAATCATGTTTAGTACCAATTCAGACCACTTGATTTATTGCAGTGTATGTGTTAGGTATCATGTAACTTGTTTTGTAAAATTAGATTGAATTTTTGGCATTATAATTGTTCTGAATAAAAACCAAATGTTCAAATTATGCAGTTTTTAATTTTCGGCGGCCATTTTGTCCGCCATCTTGTTTTTACGGAAATGCTCAAGGATGACAGGGTGTCATCATGCAGATTTGTGATCTACAATGTCTGAGCTACATAAAAATACAAAAACATTTTCTATAGAAACTATTGCACGCTTATCGAAAAAAATGCTATTTATCTGCCGGACTATATTTAAGAATATGTGAAGCAGATGACATAAAATTCATTTTTAGAGAAATTACCCAGCATTCTAAGGGTTAAGTGTGACTGACGCGTTACCTTCACAGACAGGACAGCATTCGCCGAATTTTATTACAGGCTCTAGGCACGCTGGTCTCTCACAGTCAATGATGGCACACACGATCCTGTAATACCCATTATCCTGTTCACATGAGCAGATCTTGCATGGGTCTTTTGTCTCCACCGGGTCACCTGAAGCGAAAAGATTGGATACGGATTGAATTCAATGTTTTTGATTAAACTTATTTATTTTACATGGATTGTTAGGGAATCTTGAACCTTATTGATTTCACTCTTGATGACTGCTTATTTGTTACAAAACCAGTGCTCGAGCCGATTAGTGGGCGATGCTCGCCTTTTTTACTTGTGATAACAAACGTTTATGAAAAATGACATAAGTAATTCCTGCTGCAAATCAAAAAGATCTTAACAGATATTTTTATATTAAAGATAATTTTCATTAGATATGTGCACAATGATTTTGAGCAAAAGGGTTTTGCCAATTTAATCTTTGAGATGGTTTTGTCAATTCAAGCTTTAAGAGGGATTTGTGTATTCAAGCTTTAAGACGATTTCGCTTATTCAAACCATAAGGGGAATTTTGACATCAATATTATTTCACAGTCAAGCTTTATCTTAAGAGTATCCGATCTTCAAGGGTTGTTGCGCATTAAGGTTTAATCATGTTTGTGTATTTATAAAATGGTGTCATGTTTTCAAATTATACGGGATGAACACGTATCACATTCTTCAAGATTGGTGTGTATTCACGCTTTAAAGGCACATCAAAGGAGATGGGTACAAATAAATTACTGAAAAAATATATGGAGTTCTTTTATTATGTTCATAAAAGTCATGAGAATTAGTTTAGGAATGCATTGAAAACCTATCAATGAGATTAATCTAAAATGAGTTATTTTGTGATGAAATATAGTTGTCTCCAATTCAATCATGTTTATCAACAACCTGTTTGTTTAAATATTCAAAATAACGAATTTTGATTGGTCGGTTCAAAAATGTGTGTGGAAGGTCAGAGGTGAAGAATCAGGAAATCTGAATTCTAAAACTTGCTAATCTGGGTTATTTCTGGTTTACTTTCACATGTTAGTTGTGCTGATGGTGTTTATTGGTGATGACTATTTGAATCTGTCCAAAAGTTTACCAAATAATATAGTTTGATATACCATTAATCTCCTTTAATGGGCCTTTAAGTTTGTTTCATATTCAACCTTCAACGGTTGTTGTGTATTCAGACTTTGAGGGTTGGTTGCTGTGTTTACAAGTTTACAAGCGTTTTGTGTATTATAGAGGATTTTCCGTATGGTCTCGGAATTATTTCGCTATTATGCTCAAACGGGCGGCATTTAACATGGTTGAGATGGGTGGAAATGAGACTGGGTTAAATTCGAACGCGTTTCCTCCACGCATTTTGTATTATTTTGTATAAAAGCTTTAAACGTTGTTGTGTATCCGAGATTCAAGGGTTGTTGCGTATTGAAGCTGTAAATGTTGTTGCGTATTCAAATCTAAACGGTTGTTATTACGTTAAAACTATAAGCTGTATATGCTTCAGTTGAAATAAAATGTTCTACTATTGTGTTCCTGTATCTGCCATTAGTTCAGTTCGATATGTTGTAGCAGCGCTATGTAAGTCCGCATGGATATAATAGTGTCGCTTGAAATGAAAACGTGAAGTCTGTACTAAAAACGCTTCTGAATGTAACAATAAGAATTCATTATCCAACAATTGGTAATAGGAACTTCTCAGAAGGGTGTTACTGTAATGATCAATGCGATTATTAACACATGACGATGCGTTTGTAATATTTATTAAAATCAGCGTATTTGTTTCATGCTTTCTCGTAACGTAAAAGGTTTTTGAAATGGGTTGGTGCGGAAACTTAGATCAGAAAGCAACTCACCTACTGCGTATGTCGCATCCCCTTTACAGCAACCCTGGGCTGAAACGAAAAAGTAATAAGACTAGTTAACTAAGACATTTTAATTCATTTGTTATTGATTTCTAGAGAAATAAACGTTAGAGGTTATATAACAAAAGATGAAACGCTGATTTGATAAAAAAAAGCCTATTGCAAATGAAATGACTGTTTACAGTCTGAACGATATATTGTCGTTTATGTACACATAATACTCGTATTTTCTTATGTTATGATTCGTTCAAACAAAGAAGGCACTTTTAATTAAAATGTAAGTTTCAAACATGTGTTCAAGCAAGTACTAAACCCTCTTCTATATAGCCTTAAACCTCATTTTGCTGGAACCGAATTCATGCTTATGCAAACAGGCCAGCCGCCAAGTAAATTTTATTATTTCATTGAAATTTGTTGTCGTTCTTCAAGAAAACTCGTCTTTGTTGGTTACTCTAATAAGAGAACACTCATGACAATTGTTTTGAATACATTTGCAGAAGGACCCGTTTTACTGCAAGACATGTATGTGTGCAGACAACTAAGGCATTCCTGTAAAGCCTTTTTTCAGCAAATAGAACAGCATCACACACAATTACAAAAAAATAAAGTTGATAACTGTTCGATACTAAAACTTGCTTAATTGTGATTTTCGGATGATTGCCCAATGTATTTAATAAATCTCACGGATCTCACTTATAAGAATCAAGGATAAAGTATTTTTTGAAGGTAATGCGCATCTTGATCTAGTCATACAATACTGAATAACGGAAACATTTTGCAATGTTTTCTTATTTTTAAATGTTCTCTTAAATGTTTCTTGTCACACAATATTTGTATTATATGGATATTACTATAAACTGTAATTGTTTTTTGCAATAAAGGATAATGTAAAGAAAATAAAAATATACCAACTCTGGTGATTGCACATGTATATCATAGAATCATAGACAGTTTCTATTAATGAAAATGATTCGTCAACATTTTTCAAAGTCAATGTTATTTACCCTAAGCTAGCAAAATAGCGAGCGTTGATAGCATTTAAATCGAAAGTAGCACCCGTTATACTGTGGTCAAACCTGAATCCAAAGAGTGCATCCGTTAAAACATCGTTCTCTATCGGCCAAGTTGTAGACCTATATTCAATTCATAACAACAACAGCAAAGTTTGCAAAACATCATGCAATCGTAATACAATGTACCATTTAATCATTTACACATTCTTCGAGTAATAAAGCATGTTAGCCAGTGTACATAATTATGGGATTGTCACCCATTTGAATGTATTGATGGTAACATATAGGGTATGTCATATTTTAAAATTAACAATGTCTACGTCAAAGTGTTAACGTTACCTTGACAACACACCCCGTACTTTTGATTTTCCACCATCTCGCACTCATATCCGGTCGGACATTGTAATTGGCTGTTGCAAAGAGGGTTTCCGAGTGGAGAACTTCCGTCTTTGCATTCAAGATCTAAAATTGATAAACATGTAACGTTGCCGTCAGAGCTGATAATAATGAAATATCATGCAGTAGCCATCAAAAAGGTCGATGAATTATCAAGAGTGTGTTGTTGGACATAACGATCCCGTAAAGCAATCGGAATCATTGTTTCCCAAAACAAGTATTCATTACCCTTAGAACGCTGGGTAGTCGTCTGCTTTGGAAAACCTTCCATATATGTTAAATTCTGTTTAAGGAAGACACTTACAGTGGAAAACTGGTTAGATCAGAGGCCGACTGCCAATTTACTAAATTCATGTTTACTGTAAATCACTGCTGTAAACATTTTGTTATCTTTGTTTAATGCATGACAAAAATGAAAAAGTTCGAATAATAAGACGTATAATTCTGCTGATAGATGGATAGAAAGATGAATAGAAAGAACGATAGAACGATATAACAATATAAGGATAGCACGATATAAGGATAGAACGATAGAATGATATAAGGATATAAGGATAGAACGATAGAACGATATAACGATATAACAATATAAGGATAGAACGATATAAGGATAGAACGATAGAACGATATAAGGATAGAACGATAGAACGAAATAAGGATAGAACGATATAACAATATAAGGATAGAACGATAGAACGATATAACAATATAAGGATAGAACGATATAACAATATAAGGATAGAACGATAGAACAATAGAACGATATAACAATATAAGGATAGAACGATAGAACGATATAAGGATAGAACAATATAAGGATAGAACGATAGAACGATATAACAATATAAGGATAGAACGATAGAACGATAGAACGATACAAGGATAGAACGATAGAACGATAGAACGATATAAGGATAGAACGATAGAACGATAGAACGATATAACAATATAAGGAGAACGATAGAACGATAGAACGATAGAACGATAGAACGATAGAACGATATAACAATATAAGGATAGAACGATAGAACGATTGAACGATAGAACGATATAAGAATAGAACGATAGAACGATATAACAATATAAGGATAGAACGATAGAACGATAGAACGATTTAAGGATAGAACGATAGAACGATATAACAATATAAGGATAGAACGATAGAACGATATAACAATATAAGGATAGAACGATAGAACGCTATAAGGATAGAACGATAGAATGATATAACAATAAAAGGATAGAACGATAGAACGATATAACAATATAAGGATAGAACGATAGAACGATATAACAATATAAGGATAGAGCGATAGAACGATAAACGATATAACAATATAAGGATAGAACGATAGAACGATAGAACGATAGAGCGATAGAACGATATAACAATATAAGGATAGAACGATAGAACGATAGAGCGATAGAACGATAGAACGATATAACAATATAAGGATAGAACGATAGAACGATATAACAATATAAGGATAGAACGATAGAGCGATATAACGATAGAACGATATAACAATATAAGGATAGAACGATAGAACGATAGGGCGATATAACAATATAAGGATAGAACGATAGAACGATAGAACAATAGAACGATAGATATGTCTCCATTATTGCATATTTGGCATATGGCATATCCTTTCAATTCTTGGTATTCGTAGAATATTATTTCGACATGTTTGTATTCTGAAACGTCAAACTCGTATTTATTCTGTAAAACAAATCATCTGGCCAACATTTTTTTCTGGTCGAATATTGACCTACCTTCACAGCATATCCCCGTGCCGTCAGCTACGTTTGGAGGTACATTCGAAAAATCGCACACCCCTTTAGGACATGCAATTCCGGCGATTCCACCGCAGTCTTTGTCATGTATTGGCTGTAATCCGTTCTCGCACAGTCCATCTATAAGCGTAATACAGGTTTGTTCAGATTACAATAATTCCGCTGGTATTTCCTCATTTGCAAAGTTTACTAAGACCTGATGTGAACTTGTCATTTTTCCAAATTGGACTAATGGCATTGGTTATTTTTTCTGAATTCCTTTCATTATTCACTCATAGATTCATAGAACACAAGACATCTGACCCATGAAGAGTGCACCATACGCAACACAGGTTTATCTGACATTTGAATCGATGTCCACTAAGCAAATAGAAAAATGTACAAGAGTTGTTCGTAGAAGAATAATATGGAAACCTGTCGAACACAATGCTGTGTACGTGCTAGCTTGTGACTTCGCGTCACAACAAAAACAACAACGTCTCTATTTATAGGTTGATTAACCTACAATTGTTTGAGCGAAAATACACGGATTATAGCTTGGGGCCTAGCCCGTACGTTTACTCTGCACTAGCCTAATGCAGATATACATGGACCAGGAACTCAGCCTACACAGATTAGGGCAAACGCGCACCTGTCGCTCTACCATTTAATCAACACGAGTGGAACACCTGCTTTTGTAGTGCACCACTTAGATAATATCCGCGTTTTCTACTGTTGTGTCCAATTACATGTGCGGCGACAAGCGTTGATGACGGTCGTCCGGTCCCCCTAACGTTCAATGAATGCTCTAACAAAGGTTGAATGTATAACAGAGTCTTAACCCTTATAGTGCTGGAACCGTGCTAATACAAACAGGGTAGAGCACAGGTCAACCGCCAAGAAAAATTGACTGCTGACCTATGATCTAACATGTTGGCCACTTTGAGTATCTTTCGTCATAATATATAAGGTTTTGGAAAAAAGACGACAGAAAAACATATTCTAAGAAAAAATACCCTGCTTTCTAAGTGTTAAAAGTTGGTGAAACGTTACTTACCGCATTTCCTTTTGGAGCAGGTCACCTTTCCATGACGACAAGTGCATATGTTACATTTATCGTAAAACTGCCCAGGTGAGAACAGCAAGCCATTGTACTCGCAGAAATCTGTAATATAAGCAGGTTTCTCTTTACAAAGCAATACCATATGACGTTTTTTTTTCGAATTATGGTAACTGATAATTGTGCAGCTACGCACAGAATTGTAACCGTAAACTAAAATTGCAATATGACAATAGTCCAAATTAAAGTCGCTTTCCTAATCAAATGCAGCCACTGAAAAAAATATTGCTAAGGTACACAGACAGAATACTGCGCGAAAAGGAGGTTATATCCCTATGTATAAAATGTGTTGGATACGAATTCAGGTCCACATGGAAAGACGCAAAAGAATGAATGACGTCCAATGTCTTCGTGATACTTCGTTTGATCCTTTGAATGCTGGGTACTTTTCTAAAAATAGGTCTTTGTAATGTCTGCTTTCAAAAACCTTATAAATATGCTTTCTTTTGATTAGAGTAGCAACCAGGTTAGATCACAGACCAGTCGCAAATTTATTTTGCGGCTGGCCTGGATCCAACCTGTTTGCAAAAGCATGAAGTCGGATCCAGCACTATAAGGGTTAAGTTACTTTGTGAAACCTGTTTTTATTGCTCGATGACCATTACCAAATGGAAGGTGTTATTTCTCTATTTGGTTTCGTCTATAGCATACACTTTTTATATGAATAACCGAAGTCAAAAGAGAAATTGTCCATTAACTGATGCTTTTACTTCGATGTTTTGTAATTCAATTTTTCAATGAATATTGTTTTTATCATGAAAATTGATAACCGTTTTCGCATGCCTTGTTTTAATCTTGTCATAAATGATGTACTGAGAACATTAAACGGGTTTATAAACTCTATAACGGAATGCTGATGGTTCTACCCGCCTTTACCAGCCTTTATGGGCAGTTGAGTATGGGGTCTTCCTCCATCATTAATAGTCGGCTACCGCTACATAACTGTAATAATGTTGATGTGATGTAAAACCATATAAAAAAATAAACTCTATAGGTTAGGTTACATACCCTTTCCTTTTGTACACTCGACACATCCGCCTGGTAGACACACGCATTTGATGTCTTCTCCGTCGTTAAAAACAGTTCCGAAGGCGTAACTGAATCCGTTATACAAGCAGCCCTCTACAAAAAAGCAACCGTTCATGATTCATTTAAATGATTCGTAGCAAAGAGCACGGAATTATCATATGTATTGCTTTCTTTGTATTTTGGACGCACAATGATTTACTAAATAACTAATAAATCCTTAGAATGCTTGGTAGTTCTGAGAAATGCATGTTTGTGTCGTCTGCCTCCCAAAACCTTACGTGTCTGCTAATTTTTGTTGAGGAAAAGTAGTCAGAGTGGTAAACATGTAAGATCACAGCCCAGTCGCCAATTTCAGAGAATTGATCATATAACACCAGTTTGGATCACTTGCAGTCGTTAAAACCTAACGGATTTCATGACAAAATAATATAGTTCAGCTCATATAGGTTCATATTCTGCAACGAAGGTTCTACCTGATGCAGATTAAAGCATGTTTAATACAAAAAACGAGGGTTCGACTAAATGTATCTAATTCTAGACAATAGTTATATGCCAATGCAGGCGATTCTGCCCACTTATGGTGTTTTGGTTGACTAGACTTAGTGCTAGGGAAGCGTGTCACTAAACATATTACGTTGAGAAACTTGATTAAGTGATAAAAACTATTCGATGCATTTCAATAATTAGGAAGCAATATTACACAGTAACACGCCACTGGAATTGTCTCTAAGAAACGCTTTAAATGATTTGAAACTTGACAATATTGTAATTACTCAAGATAATATACATGTATCTCGTATTTGACTTATTGTATTACTTTCCCTTCAGTTATTTAGTATGTCTTACATTACCTTTTTACACTACCAAATTATTGTGAAAAAGTGTACATACACTTTAATCACATATGGCTGTGGATATTGGTAATGTTGAATGACTTCATTACGTGGAAACAATACCGAATCAGGTCTAAATAAGGGATTGCGGATGCAATTTGACGAGTGTTGTTGCGGAATCAACTCAAATATAGAGTAGCAAATCAATGAAGAGCGTTTCAATATGCTTCATACCTTTCTGACACAGGTTGTGATTCGTACATGTAAAAGGCCACCACTGTGTGTTTAGATACTCACCACAGGACCGTTTTGTGCAGCTTACGAGCCCATCGTCGCCGCAAAAACAGGTGTTGCAACCATCGACGCTTGGGAAACTCTCACCAACAGGATAGACTTTACCATTATATTTGCAACCTCCTGTAAGTAATGGTAAGCATATATATACTGACCAATATACACTGCCTTCACCTGTATAATGCTTAACTTAACCGTATGTATGGATTGAAATATTTTGAAATCAGCATTACTTGAAAATTGATTAGAACGCTTTACTGAAGCCGGAAATATTTATTTTTTATATTAAGCAAAAAGATCATGTATTTCGTGCTTTTAACGAGACAACGAATGAACGAATCGATTTAATGAAAAGCCTTGGAGCACAGGCATATATCTAATTAAACATTTAAATGAGTTTTTTAACATCGTGTCACTATTATTTTAGTTATGTCGCGATACCGACTGTTAATGATCGATCGATTAAGAACACCTGTCCTTAAGGACTGATGAAACTGGATAGAACCATAGACCTTAGGTAATTCAGTCGGGTGACTGTCTCTAATGGACTTTTGAATGCTGACTTCGGGATTTGAACAAACGCAGTGAGGGACCATGTGTTTGCATGATCTCAACTCAAACCACAAGACCACGGCGACCCGCTAATACACATAAAAACTAACTTTCCAGAGTAAGAGAATTGTAAATATCGAATGTTTGCATTTATGTAAACACTTGGTAAAAGTGAGCTTGGACGGTTGGTGACTCTTGCTTCGTATCATATCGAACGCTATATCTTTTTCAAGGATTGCTGAACACATCTTTAACCCTTTCCCAAACAACACATTTTAGACTGTCCCAAATTAAAAAAGTTTGCAGACGACATTTCAAAATGTGATGAAATTAAAAAATATGCATGAGATAGAGCAGAAAACATTGTGGGAAAAGAAAAAATTACTCGTTACAAGCAATTTCTCCTTTTCCTACAATGTTTTCTAAAGACGTCTGCCTACAATGTTTTCTAAAGACGTCTGCAACAAAGTAGTCAAATGTCGTTATTGTTTGAGAATGGGTCAATCTGTGTTTAAAATCATGCGTCCAAAAGGAAATATTTCACATGTTATGTCTAAGATGTTATACGATAAGACAAGTGTGTCTCATCTGCTAACCCTTTAAATCTTGACAACGAAAACGGTTATTTAAGGTTGATTTGTCAAATACGCCTTTCAAGTATTACTCTATCTTTATCGACAGTTCAGAATGAGGAGTTTGAGTCGAAACAAAACGAAAGATTTAATCGATCTGTGTTTCTCATTTATAAGCGATCGAGCTAGCATCAAGATTTAAGAGATTTCAAACAACATAACATGTTTTTGCATTTTTTTACTAGAATTAATGACGTATCTTGAGTGTACATGTAAAGTTGATCGTATTGTATCTAACAGTTTCATTGAAGTGACATTCTATTTTGTAGACGTATAATATCATTGGATAAGTACCTAACGATAGGAAACACAAAGCAACGCCTTCAAAATCTGTGTGTGGTTGACGTAAAGATCAAATATTATTACCGTACTTCTCAAAAAGCTTCCTCTTAAGATACTGTAATCCTCATGATATAGCGTTTGAAGTGATATGGATGCACACTCATCGTACGTTACATTTAGACTCATTTACTTTTCGTTTATATTGTTAAGATCAGACTTACGGCAGCACTCGGCAAACGCGTCGACGGGTGAGATGTTACAGTAATACCCATCTGGACACGACTGCCCTCCACGTCCACAGTAAGTGCCAGCTGGATCCAACAGTTCCTTAGGACAACGGCCATCGTCTGAAAGGGAAATACATATCAGGATTCTGAGTCAATTATTTCCCCTTCCCTGCTCACCTGTTCAACAAAGAGCCTGACTGTAGAAAGTTAATGATTTTTCTAAACATGCATTTAGTAACAGATACAAGGCAATCCAAAAAACGCTATAGGATACTGAATCAATCAATTTCCTCATCCCTGTTCAGCTGTTCAACCACCAGCTGACTGTAGAAAGTTTTTGATTTTTCTAAACATGCATTAAGTTACAGCGACAACGCAATCCAAAATACACTATAGGATACTGAGTCAATAAATTTCCTTTTCCCTGTTCACCTGTTTAACCACGAACCCGACTGTAGAAACTTTATTCTTTCTCTAAACTCACATATGTTGGACAGCCAAAACGCAATAACCTATTAAGAATTATATCCATAAATAAATCGAAGAACAACAAAACGTCGAACCCTTTGTATCCATTGAAATAGGCTCCAAATTGAGAAACATGTAAATGTATTAACATATAATATTTATATTTATAAGCATAAATTGTACAACATGGCATAAAGTGAATTACAAGAAAAACGGAGCTTCATCGACTTACAGTCTAAGGGGTAAACTCTTAGGATGCTGTGAATATTTCAAAAAATAGGTTTGTGTGCCTTCTACTTTTCAAAACCGCGAATTTCTGCTTAACTTTGATAAAGACATATACTCAGAATAGCAAAATATCACTGGTCTGGATCTAATCTGTTTGCGTAGGCATAAAGCCGGTTCCAGCACTATAAGGGTTAATATAATTAATATTTATGATGATATGTGGACAATTTCTTAAAGATTTATATGCTTAACTAAATGATGCGCTCTGACCCATGTACACGTACATGGTTTTATTTATTTGGTTTTATTTACACAATTCCATAAGACTTATAAGCCCATTAGGTATATTGTTAACATAATTCAATGAACATAAATACGAGAATGAAATACATGAAATTAGATATTGTCAACATGACGATCTACAATGAGAAAAATAAGAATGTAAATATCACAAGAATATTCAACAGATACAACATATACAAACAAACGTCTATAGATGTTCCTACAAACACATTTATATGAAATGTAGACAGTGGAGAAAATTCCACAAATACAAACATTGACAAACAAACGTCTTTACAAACACATTTATATAAGAAATGTACAAATAGTAGATATGGTCGGAGCAAGGTTTGATATTTTGTATATATTAATACCTGCGTCTTGATAAATAAACAAAAGCCTATAATTTCGATAAGAAAATACAATAATAAAAACCAAAAAACATTGAAACATCAACCATACATGATTCTATTTCTCTTTTCAAAAGCATGGAAAATAAATAAACCCAAATTGTTGATGACTTTAGCACTTTTTGAAGTTATTAATGTAATAAACTTGTGCATATTAGGACGATTGAAATAAAACTTATTGATATATCTTTTTCTTAATTCAGCATATGTAGCACATTCTAAAATGAAATGATACTCGTCCTCTAACGAGGAATTTTATTTGGTTTGTGCCAACGACCAGCCTCAATCTGTAACCTATGAGAAGACACTCGTAATCTGGTCATAGCAGTACAGTGCTTTGCACAATTAAAAATACTAAGATATTCCTAAAATTGAAAAGAACATGTCTTAGAATAAAATAGAGCTCTTGAAGAGTTATTAATACGGCCATTCCAATTCTGAATAAATTGATCATCCAATCTTTGTCTAACGATAGATAAAAATACTCTGTTATCTCCAATAGTTTGAGAGATCCATGGTTCATAAAGCCCAAGTGAACATAAAAGATTGCTTACTAGCGATGCCCAGTTAATCTTACTTTGAGAAGTTTGAAAATCCTCTACTAATTGAATATAACAGCATTTAGGGTATTTGGATGTCGGCATTTGTAAAAGCTTTACCCAAATTTTTAAGAATATTATAATATCTATTAATTTGTAATGAGTTTCTGCCCAATTCCCCGTATATAAAATCATCCTGTGTTGTTTTCTTAACATTTAATAATTTCTTGCAGAATTGAGTATGGACTCTTTCAATAGAATCAGCTTTGGCAAAGCCCCAAACTTGGCTGGAGTAATTTAAAATTGGTGTAATCAGTTTATCAAACAGATCAAGCCTATGTTTTATTGATAATCGTGTAAATTCATATAAATATTTGTTCATTACAAAAATTGCTTTTAATGCTTGGCCGGATAATGTATGCTCGGCATTATTAAATGATCCGCCTGAGGAAAATACAATACCTAAATACACAAATCGATTCACTATTTCCAAAACGTTATCGTCATAGTTAAACCGTGAATCATTCGGCAAATTACCTCCCTTTTTGAAAACCATCACTTTAGTCTTTAACGTATTAACCTTTAATTTCCACGTATAACAATAGTCTCGCAAAAGATCAAGATGATTCTGCAATTTCTCAGGTGACTCAGCTAAAAGATATCATGAAAACATTTAAAAGACCTATATCGATACCTCTTACACCTTTATTAATAAATGATTGTTCGATATCATTAATGAACATAGAAAAAAGGAAGGGTGATAAACATTCTCCTTGTTTTACTCCTAACGTACATGTAAAATCATCACTTAACTGGTTAAAATATTTTACCCTTGTCTTCACTTCCGAATATAAGGATTTAATGATATCTAAAATTCTACCCTTTAGCCCAAGTTTAACTAATTTATGCCATAAATTGTCTCTAGCAACATAATCAAAAGCCTTTGTAAAATCAACAAACGCACAATATAACTTTTTCCCAGAATTAAGCATATGTGTTATAATGTTGTGAAGAACGTAAATACCGTCAACTGTTCCTAATCCAGATCTACAACCCATCTGAGCTTCAACATATACATTATACTCCTCTGCCCATAATGTTAATCGATTATTTAGCACTCGAGTAAACAATTTTCCAAGTGTACTTAATAAGGTGATACCACGGTAATTCTCTACGTTACTTTTGCTTCCTTTTTATGTAGAGGAATAATGTATCCTTCAGACCATGACTTAGGAAAGTAACCTATATCAAATATTTTATTAAAAAGTACATGCAAAACAGGTAATAATACAGTTATACCATGAACAAAATATTCATTAATATAAAAATCAGGCCCAGCAGATCTATTACTCTTTAACTGTTTTATGGCCTTAGTAATTTCATCCTCCGATATCTGAACATTCATTTCCTCGAAAAAAGTTGACAATTCATCATGTTCATAGTTTTCATTAAATTCTAAAATATCATCATCTGTTACAAAATAAGGATCACTCGGGTTATTAACAGCTCTAAAATACCGTTCAAACTCAATAATATTAATATTGCTTAGTTTGCTTTTCGTACCATTCTTTAAAAGATTCCAATAAAGTTTAGCATTTTTATATCGTGCATTAATTAAGTTTTCTGTCATCTTTTTATCATGACAATATCTGTTTTTTCGTAAAAGTGATTTATATTCATTCCTGGCTGTTATAAATTTCAATCTATTCTCATCAATTTTATTTGACTTGTATATATTTAGCATCTGGTAAAACACGAGCCTTTTATAGCAACACCCATCATTAAACCAGGGCTTGTTGTCACGGTGTATAACATCTAATTGACAATCATGCTTTACTCGTGAGTTTCCTATACGTTTGCTCATCTTGTCTGCCGCTGAAAAAACTATAGAACTTAAGCCATTGAGACAAACATCAATTTCACCTTCACAGACAGACATATCTATTTGACTCTGTAACTGATTTAAATCATTTACCGATTGGGTAGAATTAAGCTTGTTCAAAAAATCAGATTTATTTGAATGATCCCATATAAATTTGTACGGCACATTTGACTTGGAACCTAGAAACTCATTACTATCTAATGTTCCATCAACAGAGTTCTGCTCATAAGTTTTAAAAGAAAAATCAATTAAACAGTGATCAGATGAAATATTTGGATCACCAACTTCAAAAGTATCAATATACTGTAAAAGAAAAGGTGAGGCTAATACATAGTCAATAACACTACTCCCTCTATTGTTCACAAAAGTATATTTTCCTATTCCGTTATCTTTACCAAATCGACCGTTAACAATACGTAGACCTGATTGTTTACACAGATCTAAAAGTAAATTCCCATTTGAGTTTACATGTCCTTTATCCTGAGAATATCGTTCATAAATAAAATCGGGAAAGTACTCATCGGGTAAATCGGGAGAATGAATACAATTATCGTCCATAACATAGTCAGGTTTTACACCTGTGCGACTGTTAAAATCACCACAGCATAAGAAATAACATTCATTGCCAAAGTTATAAAAATAATTCAAAATGCGATCAAATGTACTGGTTTCCATCATCGAAATTCTACTACTGTTTTCTGGTAAGATATAACACAAAATGATTACTAAGTCTTTGTCTAAACCAACCTTATAAAAAGGTATTTTGATACATAACAAATCGTCCTCGCTCTGAAAAACAGCAGTGTCATCACACGAAAACTCATTAATATTTAAGCTTTAAAACAGCCTCCCAGGCCTTTAACGATACTGTAAATGCAGATGCACTCTAGTCCTTGTATTCTACACTGTTTGCCTTGAAGCCTCGTTTATTCGGATGTCTCACAACCCGAAGGAAATTGTTAAGTCCAGTCTGACTGATCCAGACATAGATATGTCATTCTACGTAGTAGTTCATCTTACACGCAATTACAGATTTGATCATCCGAGTTATGTTAAGTCCCGAATCTCGCTTTCCGGTTCCGGACATAGATTTCATGGAAGGAATCTATGTTTTACCTGTATTTGTGTCTCGTTGTTCCAGTCGCACCTTCGCCGTAAATAAGAGGGGTCAGACCTTACTGGTTTTGCAGTTTTGTATTTCATTTTCATTTCCCTCCTCACCTTTGCCATTACCTATCTTTTATTTTCATCATTAAAGTGTATATATCATTGGGCATACAAACGCAACAAAAACATACATTATTAGTGCGAGGTTAAAAGTATACATATGCATATAGACCGTTATGTCTTAATGTTTATATGACCAGGCCCTGCTTCATTCGTCAGGACATTTCGTTGTGAACGGACAATCGCAAATTGAAACGTATGAGTAAATTTAAAAATTTGGTTACAAGTTATAATTTTATGAATGTAGTTACACTTACCTGATTTTGTTTACAAAATGGGATTATCTCCCTTTATCAAGCGTTCAATCCGTCGAAGCGTCTTACTGACCCTGATCAGTCATGCGCATTAGCATAAACATGCTTACAACCTCAGTATATTCCTTGGCGAAAAGTGTTCACCGTGGAATAGAAGTCTGAGGGGAGGAGGGTGGGAACCCATCAGGTAAGTGTAACTACATTCATAAGATTATAACTTGTAACCAAATTTTTAAATTTTATTCCATTCCGTTAAACTTACCTGATTTTGTTTACAAAATAGGATTATATAGATTACAAAGCTCCTTACCTTAGGAGGTGGGTGAGACTTCTATTGTCTTCTCTGTTCCCATAAATCTATACACATCACTGTTGTAACTTGTTTCACTATATACAATGAAATCTATTCTGTACAACCCTCAATAACCATATGCTGTACATCCCACAGGAATACCATTACTGTACATCCCACAATGTAAAAGCATATAGTCTATCAGAAACAGTTTCTTCTATATACAACACTGAATTACTACTACTTGGTAGTTTAACCAATAAAAACGCTTCTGATTCGAATCCGCCTGGAAATGACTATCCTTGGTCGTCTATGTCTAAATATGTCTTTGACTCAATTGTTCTCAAGTAGAATTTTGTAAATGTTGATTCTCTACTCCAGTCTGCTGAATCCATGATGGACTTTAAAGAAGCACCATTGAATAAAGCCCATGAAGGACCAATGACTCTAGTTAAATGAGCTTTAACTTGTTTTTCTTCATCTTGATAGGCAAAACGTATTGTATTAACAATCCATGAAGATAGAGTGTTTGTTGAAACAGGTTTATGTGGTTTGAGCACCGTGAGAAAAAGCTTGGTTTCATCTTTTCCATTTTTCTCTCTAAAGGGTTCTGTTCGTTTCAAATACATACATAATGCCCGCTTAGGGTCTAGTAGTTTATTCTTTTCAAAGGATGGAATAAATATCTTTGAGCCAAAGTGTTTTGGCCGATCCTGCTTAGACAGTCCTTGTCTAACAAAAGTAATACCTCGTTTCTGTATATTTACACAACCATCACCCAGCCGCAAACTTTGTAGATCACTACAGCGCCTGAAAGTAGTAATTGCTATAAGAAACACTGTTTTCCATGCAACATATTTCAAAGGAACTTTTAGCATTGGTTCAAAAGGAGACTTTTTCAATTTCCGTAATACTAATAACAAATCCCATTCTGGGGTTAATTTAACTCTAGGTGGTCTAGAATTAAACAGCCCTTTTAACAGTCTAATAATGTAGGGATGCTGGCCCACTGGTACATTATTAATTGGTGGTAATACAGAAGACAACATGGATCTATATCCTGCTATTGTTCTGTACTGTAACCCTGACTTATATAGATGAGTCAAAAAATCAG
Source organism: Cerastoderma edule (assembly GCA_947846245.1). Lineage (NCBI taxonomy): Eukaryota > Metazoa > Mollusca > Bivalvia > Cardiida > Cardiidae > Cerastoderma > Cerastoderma edule. The sequence continues at coordinate 33,615,667 of OX401409.1, forward strand.
CTATTGTATTCAAAGGAGCTGTATAGGGATCAATTTGTTTTGAATTGCACCAGCTATCATCTTTTCTGAATTTGCTGGAATAATCTTTCTGTGTACCTCGTCTCCAGGAAGCACTGAAGAACCGTCTAGTGTCTCTAGAAAATGCTTTTGTTTTAAAGGATCGGTTGATAGCAACCATGCAGTCAGACTGAATATTTCTGCATTGGGATGACAAATCTCTGTCTTTGGCTGCACAAGAAGATTGTTTATTTTGGGCAGTTTCAGTGGCCACGCTATCAGATACCGAAGAAGAGTCGGATACCACTGTCTTCTCGGCCAATGAGGTGCAATTAGAATTAATTGGCAATTGTACTGAGACAAATGGTGTAACACTCTGGGTATCAGACATATTGGTGGATAAGCATACCCGAACATGTTCTCCCAAGGTATCGACAGAGAGTCCACTGCATAAGTCGATGGGTGGTTCACCCATGAGCAAAAGATTTCTGTCTTGTAATTTTCTGGAGATGCAAACAGGTCTATTAATGGATGTCCCCATTGAAGAAATATTTTCTGAACTACTTGATTGTTCAATGACCATTCTGTTGCTCGGATTTTTACTCGCGATAGTTGATCCGCCAACACATTCAACTTCCCAGCTAGATGAGCTGCTTTCAATTGAATTTTGTTCTCTATTGCGAAATTCCACAGTTGCCAAGCACGGTAGCACAGTTGAATTGATCGAGTGCCTCCCTGCTTGTTGATGTATTGAACAACTGTGACATTGTCGCAACGGATCAATACACTCTGACCTTTTAGTACATGAAGGAAGTGATGGAAGGCTTTGCTTATTGCCTCCATCTCCAGACAGTTTATGTGCAGAGTCTTCTCTGAATTCGACCAAACTCCCTGAAAGAGGAGATTGTTCACATGTGCTCCGAATCCTGTGTTTGAAGCATCTGTTGTCATGACAACAGTTGTCTTCCAATGTTGCAATGACCTGCCCTGTGTAATGTGAGCTGTATGTAACCACCATTTCAGATGAGATCGTAGATGTCAAGTAACAGGAATCACTGCGGTCAGATCGTGAGACGATGGTTTCCAGAAAGACAACATGTGGATTTGTATAGGTCGCATATGAAGTCGAGCATGTGGGACCAATTGAATCACTGAAGCACAAAGGCCCAAAAGATGTAGAAAATCTTGCGCCGTTACTCTCTGAGACTGTATTTTTTGAACAGCAGTTTGTAATTTGAGTATTCTGTCTGGAGTTGGAGTCACAAGACCTTTGTCTAGATAGAAGTATGCCCCTATATATATTATGTTCTGGGTAGGTACTAAATTTGACTTTTCTTGATTTACTAGAAAGCCTAGATTGGATAGAAGATTTAACATTTTCTCTCGATCTGCAAGAAGTGCTTGTACAACTTGATTCAATAGAAACCAATCGTCCAAGTAACAAGCTAGTCTGAGCCCCTGAAACCTCAAATGTGCAGCCACTACTGCCACAATTTTCGTAAATACCCGTGGTGCTGGTTTGGGACCGAAACACAGTGCTCGGAACTGGTAATAAGGACCGTCCTTGTGTAAGCAAAATCTCAGGTATTTGCGATGAGATTTGTAAATTGGTACATGCAGATATGCATCCTTCAGATCTAGAGTAATTGCCCAATCTCCTATCTGAACTAGATTTAGAACAGATGATAGTGTTTCCATTTTGAAATGTTCTAGCCGGATATACCTATTTAGAGGACGCAAATTTATCACAGGTCTCATTTTCCCATTTTTCTTCTGGACTAGGAAAAATGTGCTTTAGAAACCTGCCAGACTTTTGTTTCGTGGCACAATTTCTATAGCATCTTTTTGAAGCAAATCTGAAATTTCTGTTTCAAGAATAATTTTGCTTTCTGCAGAGACATTTGTTGCTTTTATTCCTATGAAAGAAGGATTTCTTGTGAAGTCGAAATAATAACCGTTCTTTATTATGTTCAAGACCCATTGATCGTCTGTTATTTTTTTCCAATTGTGATAAAAATATTTCAGACGTCCTCCCACAGGAATACCCGGAAACCCTTTGTTGACACTTACCTGTCATTTTCTTTGGTTTTGTTTCTTTGGGATCCGAAAATTTCCAAAAGATTTATTATCGGAAGTAGAGGCCTGTTGCTGTGGTCTATTCCCATAAGAAGAATAGGAAGGTCTAGAGTTCTGGTTCATAGGTGTATTGGAATACTTTGGCTTAGCCTTATCAGAAGAGAACTGCTGATTATATGACGCAGTTGCAGCAGGCTTTTTCTGATATTTGGATTTGTCCATTTCTGGCAATAATTCCTTAAGCTGTTTACTCCTCTCAGCTCTGTCCTTTAATTTTGTTTCTGGCTCAGAGCCAAAAACACCTTTACATGTAAGGGACAGTGACATAACTTGAGTTTTGAGGTCCTTTATGTCACTCAACCCTGTATCCTCAGCTGCGGCCTTGCGTCTTATCAAATGATGGTATGCGCCCGCACGTGAAATTTGATCCAAAGACTTGGTCGATATAGAGAAAATATCCTTAACAGTCTGTACTGCATTTTCAATGTTAGGATCTGGGACTTTAAGTTGTTCCAAAAGTGTAGCCAAAGCTTGCTGAAGGTAAGCTGTACAAATAATACCATACCTAGAGGCCAATTGTTCTTGATATGCTAACTTCTCTACTGCTTTCAAGGGATTACTGTGCAGATACAGACTCTTGTTAGAAGCACATGCAGCCTTTGATCCATATTTGTTTATAAGTAACTGTTCAAGAAGTGGATCCAAACTGGGCACTGACAACATATCCTTTGTTTTTTCACTAATAGGAAAATTCGAACGATATTCTTCCTTGTATGCAGTCAAATTACCTGGCTGTGAAGAACGCCAAGAACTGGATAGAACTGAAACTTGACTATCATCAAGGACTAGGCCCACGTCAGTTTCACTGTGTTCACCATCTGCATCATCCCCAAAAAGTTCCCTCAACTTATTTAAATTGTCATCAGATAATTTACTTTCAAATCTTGAATGACAAGCAACAGGTTTCACGGTTCCCGAAACGGAACCCTCGTTGCTAGAGTCGTCGTAATTCACCTCTGACACGACCGAATTAAACACATTTAACTCTTGTTGTCCCGGTTGTAGAAACAATATATCAAAGTCACGCTGCCCCGGAGGCACGTTTTCTTTGTTACGAGACGGTCTCCGCACACCCGAAGTGTCGGTATCCGAAACGTTATGAGTTTTCGCGGCAGTAAACAGAGCCGCTAAACTGTCAAGTTTCTCGTTGAGCGAGTCGAACTTGGTCTGCTATTTGTTGTCAAGTTCCGAAACACTTTCCTTAATGGAAGTTCGTCGCTTTTTTGTCGGAGGAGGTTCTTGTGACACGTGGCTGTCCTCCTCAATGTCCGTTACATGAAGCGCCGCTTCTGCCATATTATTTCACAGAGAAAATGCATATACGCCTGAACACTTTCTCGCCAGGAAATAAACTGAGGTTGTAAGCATGTATATGCTAATGCGCATGACTGATCAGGGTCAGTAAGACGCTTCGACGGATTGAACGCTTGATAAAGGGAGATAATCCCATTTTGTAAACAAAATCAGGTAAGTGTAACGGAATGGAATAAAATCATGCAATCATACTATTGTGAAGAAGCGATAATTTGTAACGGTTATTATGTGTGATTATTTCTTTTTGTCGTTTACTGCATGAACGTTTTGAAAGAGACATTGCCAAATGGTCTATTGTTCCAGACATACAACCACTTACAAGAATAATAAGTGGTGAAATGTGTTTTAAAGTCATTCGAATATCTTTACAAACGTTGCGAACCGTTATTTGTCAGACCTAATTTTGAATCATTATGCTTGCTCTATCAAAAGATGCAGAAACAGGCAAATGTTCCATGAAAATCAAAAACGTTACGTAACCGTTCATGTTGTTCAGCTGAAAGCCTTTGTTCACGGATTGGAAGATATTTGGAAGTTAAAAATTAACATCTTTAGATATACTGTTATCTTGTACGCACTGAAGAATAGTACATCAAACGAAAATCATATCCCTTTTGATTCTGAAAGGTATATATTCGCATCTTACCAACCTGCAGTCTGTAGTGAAAAGAGGTTGTTTGTATATCGCTTGATTAAATGACCATCAACGTATGACCACAACAGCTGTATTGTTAAATGGACATTTTATTTTGACGTTCAAATGTTCTAATCTCTGAACAAGCAGTTTAAACTCTTGTATTACTGGAACCGACTTCATACTGATGCAAACAGGTTTGTTCAAGGCCACCCGCCAAGTATATCTGCGGCTGGCCTGAGACCTAACCTGTTTGCTACTCTTAGTATCTCTCCTCATCAAACTTAAGAAAATGTTTAACGTTTTGGGAATTAAACGACACAAAAATATAGTTTTAGAAAATAACCCAACATTCTAAGTCTTAACGCATTAGACAACAACTCTTACCTTTGCACCTTGGGCAACAGTCTCCATTGACCGTTTCAGTTTGTTTACAATACAGCTCCTTACAGATGATTGGCTTACAGCGCACCAGATATTCATTGTTCTCGAAAATGCACTTGCATTTCTCACATATGTTGTTAGAAGGTACTTCATCAACTGCAATGTCATCAAGAGAAAGCTCTGACCCCTGTTTTTTCTTTAGTTAAAACAACACTCGGTGGTATACATGTTAAAGCATACAAAGTATATACACTATATTTTATGTTCTGTTTGAGATTCAAAATGTTATATAGGACATAAAAATAATATAAAAACATTTTAACAAAGGCACGGATTTACAGAAGAGCTTTTCATTTAAAGGTGGGATTCAATTTCTATTTTGTTGAACATGATATAAAATATTTTGACAGATCAAAAATGGTTTTCCTTGAAGGACTTGATGCTAAATTATTATTAAATTTGACCATATATGATATTATTTCCCCATATATGTATATGTTAAATTTGAATGTGTTGAATGAATAAAAAAAAAGGAAATTCGTTGTCCATTTGTCCAGTATTACAATTTCTGCATATTCTCTCATTTCTGGAAATATTGTTTCGGTGTCCTCTCTCTATTTCTAGCTCATTAGACGATGTACTAAACCTAGCAAGGTATTTTCTGATTTTATATTCATAAATGATGTCAAGACATTGTTCCATATTTAATAGATGTATAAATATACCATAGCTATAGAGAAGATTTGAATTACTTATTGATGAATACCAGCTGTGGTGATAGATATCTAATATGCGTTGTTTTTTTATAGATTTAAAATTGACTTGCATGTATAATTGGTTTTCCAACAAGTTTGATAACCAAATTTTATTCAAAATGTTTTTGATGTGGTAAGCCCAATCATTTCCATTTCAGTATCAAATCTAAGCATAATCATTATACAGCTTAAATAAGTTAGGTAGCCCATTTAGGGATTATACTTTTACCTAGTATTTTGACATTATTAGTTTTCTATGTATTTGCATGGGAATGCGGCCTAACTACCTATGAAGGGCGTTAAGATTGGTTGAATGCTTTACACAAAGAATTCTTCTACAACACTTTAAAAAGAGAAATTCTTATACCTAAGGATAAGGGGCCTGTCTCATAAAGATTCGTTATTTAACGCCAACGCATAATTCTGTCGTAGCCCTTAACCCTTTAACCAAACACCAAATTTTGTCTGTCCTAAATTGAAAGAGTTTGCAGACGACGTTTCAAAATGTAATGAAATTAAAAATGAACTTCTGATAGGGCAGAAAACATTTTGGGAAAAGGAGAAATTGTTCGATATGAGCAATTTTTCCTTTTCCCACATTGTTTTCCAAAGTAGTCTGAAACCAAGTGGTTAAATGTCGTTATTGTTTGTGAATGGGTGAAATCTCAAAGGTAACTTTGGTTTTGCGAATGAAAGTTAGACGTATATATATATATATATATATATGTACGGTAAAGATTTACGAGGCAGGTCTTATATTTTGTTCAGCAGGACCGATTATCTGACTAAATGGAGAAATGTGCTATGAAAATATAAGCTAAATAGTTTTAATAACTCACCGAAGATAGTATAGACGATGGATCCTATACTTTGAATCATTTTTGCAATTTCCATACGAGTTCCAATAACAACTATTGTTGTCTGCAAAGTTTCTTTATCAATGACCTTTACAGGGAGGATTAAGTACAGGAAAGGAAATAAAGATTCCTGTTAGACCAATGAAGAGTTATCGGTATTTCAGATCAATTAAGATAAACATATGTTTATCTGAATAAAGAAGTAAAGTATGTTTGAAGAGGGATCAACCACACTTACAACGCTCGTATAACTTCCCCCGGTAAAAGCAGCCTTCTTCTGAAAGTAGATACATTATATTTCATATCATTTGTGAAATACATATTCCATAAATCCTTTTATACGGGGTCGATATACGTCGATTCCCAGAGCAAATGGTGCATTTTAACTGACTTTGATTCCCCTTTGTATATAAGTCCATATAATTGATATTTTTGTCGATATAAATATTTATTTCTATATAATATGTTATCAATATATGTATAACAATTTTCCTAATTCTGTGTTTGGATTCTGAAGTGTTTTGCCAAAGGACACCCCAGCAAGGTCAGATGTGCCGAAAGGGAACTGAGCTCCCTAATTACAAGTCCACCAGCATTAACAAGCTTGTACCCTTAGAATGCTGGGTCATTTTCTAAAATAAGAATCCTGTGTCGTCTACTTTTCAAAACCTTAAATCTCTTCTTAATTTTGATGGAGGACAGATTCTCAAAGTATAAAAAAGGTTACAATACAGACCAGCTGCAAATTTACTGGTCCGGAGCTATCCTGTTTGTGTTAGCATGAAGTCTGTTACAGCATTATAATGGTTTACTATTGTTCCATGCAGTATACTTATCCGGTTAAAATAAAGTTGTGGTATTCACGTTAAAGGCAACAAAAACATCGTATGTCGGAAAGACTTCAGTTTAGTGCCGTTCGAAGCAGTGTCAGTGTCAAATCACAGGGTTCACCATTCATAAATACATTGTTGGTATTTCATCAACAGTTCTGTGGAATATTATTTATAAGTCGCTGACTGCATTCCCACATAAACATTGATGCTTATTTGTGATTGGACTTCATCATGTCAAAATAACAAAATTAAAGTCAGAAGAATAGACGAGCCGGGGTTAGAACGAAATATTAAATGTAAGCGAAAGTCAATGTTTTTCTTCACTCTAAATTATCGACTCTTTATTGTTTGTTCTATTTTATGTATGGTGTTGGATACACATAACTTTTGGATTTAAAAATGCTTGATCATCTCCAACATCGATATATTGTCTTGATATTTGTTTGTGGTTATCTGAAAACAATTCTAGTATATATATACCTTGATAAAAGGAACGCTGTTTGCGCTCCAAATTAAAAATTAGAAATATAAGTCACAGTGATAAACAGTTACATAGTAAATGACGTACGTCAAATAGGTAAAAGTCAATTGAAGATAGACTTAGGGAGCGAAGCCACACAAAGGGGCGAAATCCTAACGACGATTAACCTCCACGGCATTTGGAAAATGCAAAGCTGTGAAACACAACTTCTAGAATTGACAACAGACGTATCAGAACATCTTTAAAATGGTTAGCAAACAGACATCCTTAGCTTGGACTTCGCCAGTGTTCGACAAAGTAAGCCGCTGCCTACTGCTACATTAGCTTCACCACTTAGGCATCCAGGGCAAACACCTGGGATCAATACATTCCTCCAGGACCGAAACCAGCCTGTTGTGCAAGATGGACAGCTACCAAATCCAGTAACTGTTTAGTACGGCGTGCCCCAGGGTTCTGAACTTTGGCCGTTCCTGTTCCTTTATTACATAAATTACATACAGGAAGGACTAGGATCCACTGTCGGACTATTTGTTGATGATATCGTAGCATATCTGACAGTAACATCAAACATTGATTGCCACCGTCTCCAGTCTTATCTTGATAAACTCGCCACCTGGAAGACTATGTGGAAGATGGAATTTCACCCAAATAAATGCGAGTTCCTATCCATCACAGCAAACCAATCATCTACAACTACAAACTTCGCAACCAGATCTGCTTAATACCTCGGATGTCCCTTCAACGGCTACCGTGATTGGGGCCAGCACATATAGTCCAGCTGATATGTGCAGTTTTTTGGCAGAATTGTGGGTTTGATGATAAAAGCATGAAACTTGGTATGAAGGTAAAGTAATGTGTCAAGATTATTTTAAGATAGAGACCCACTCTGAGAAATTCAAAATGGCCGTCATTTTCAAGATGGCGGACATGAAGCTTTATCATGCATGGATATGCCAATAATGAGTTGGATACTGGTACTTCATCATGTTTTATGGTTGACTAGATTATGTTTAATGCAAAGGAATGATTACTGTTTCTTTAACGAATACTTCATTCTAAAATTATTTTTTTCAAAATGGCGAAATTCTCCAAAATGGCCGCCATAAATGTATGAACTTTGTTTAAGATTTTGGAACTGTAATAGGAGTGTTGCATATCTCAACGCTGAATGGTAGCAACTTGATGACACTTTGTCACATTAATAATCTTCACAAATAAAAAGATTTTATCTTGTATTCTTTCCATTGTAACCTCAATTAGGGGAGATAATCAATTCAAAAAATTAACATTGAAGCATATTGGAAATCTAATATTTCTGTCATGATGATAGACATGTTTGATTTTTTTAGAAAAATCTCATGGTAGAAAGATGTTTTACATGATTCTGATATTATTCTCATAAAGAAATCCAAAACTTTACCATAAAACAAACAGTCGTAAATCAATTTTATCAGTTTTCAGGGAAGACAACTCATGGAAAAATGAAAACAAGGGGGATAAAAAAAACTTATACCATTACATGATGTTACAACATGGTTATTTAATGGTAACTGCTCTATGTTTTATGGCTATGAGAGTCATTTTATGTATAGAAATTTTCGTTTACAAGTTATAACATTGCTTCCACACATTTGCACCTTCAACGTCAATTTTACAGTCACATTTAATCAGTTAGTTACAACATGAGGATGCATGTTCTAAGCAAGTCCAATACGGCATTCACACATCATATATATATTTCTGCCACCCCATCTCTGCAAGATTATTTCTCTCTGAGGTTGATTCCAAACATTTGCTCCAACAAAGGCCAGCCTGATAAACTGCTCGTTTGGTGTGTTGGAAAATGGTCCCTTTAGTATGCGGAATGAACCGCAGTGCAACTACTGGTCCTATCATACATGATAATTACAAAACGTTCCATTGAGCATGCAACCTCAAAAAGTGATGACGTTCTACTTAACATTTCAAATGCAAGTGAAATATTTTCGAACATGACCAAGTGTTCCAAGCAGCGTTTCCCTCTTTTGGTAAAGGAAGAAACCTAATCACTGAAAAAGCATCTATAAAGGAAAGACCATGTGATTTACAAGAACCAAGACAATATACCATCTCATACATGGCAAAATAAGAGAACGTTAACTTTGCAGACTCAAAAAGCTACGCAAAACTCAGTTGCTAATTTTTTCTTGAACACAGAAATAGCTATCACAACAACGTCAGTTTTGACACTTCATGGCATCGCAAGTTTTAAACCATCTTTAACAGTATCTTGTGTATGTAGCAACATTCTTGTGTCTGCTTCTCCTTGTGTGTATGGTGATCGACGACTTTCATTTATGGTTTCCAACTGAGCACATCTTCTTTAGTAGTGATAACCTGTTTCTGGTTGACGTTTTCTATGTTTAAAGCCATTAACTGTTCCACATTGTTTGCAAACAACTCTGTTTTGTTGTCACCCACAGAATTCATCCCATAAAATGTCAAGACGGTTGACAAACTGTAAATGGTCATGTATGTATTGTATGAATACATCTTTGAATAATATGTTTATGATAACAGCTCCATCTAATATCAAAACATCGACATTCGGAGCTTCATAATACTTCTGGTTCTGGTTCATATTTGCCAGTGGAATTAACCTGTCTGACTTTTTGCCGAGGCGCATGGTTCCAAAATTTGAGAGTGATGGGGGATAAGAGTGGTTTTCATGACGATAAGTAAGAGTTGAACTGAATAAATTGTGAAACAGCATGAGCTGCTGTGCTTCAACAGAATTACTTGATTGTGTTTCTTTATTTCCACAGCATGGATCATTCCTACTTATGCTTGCAATGACTTTGGAACTGATTCCTGCTTGCATTCTTCTTAGAAGCTTCCTTTGAATGTATATTGGATTTCATCATGTCGTTTTGGACAATATGTGCTGCTTTTGACAGGATCATTGCACCATCATAATTTCTTGGTGTAACCCGCTTTAAGGTCTCCCTAATAACTTGTTTAAATACTAGGATAACACCACAACCGTGTATATAAGCTTTTGAGTCCGTAATCGCTGACGTTATTCAATTTTTAAGACGAGTAGAATGTACTCGTCCATCTTTGTTAAAAGCGGTCTGTTGGGGCGACACATGTACATTTTAGTCTAATCTGCTAACTTGAAAAAGGGGTGACTTCGGCGAATAATGCACGATTCTTTTATATAGACAACTATTTTGTTGTACAGACCAACTAAACATGTTTGATTATAAAGTGCTTAAATTTGCCAAAACCAAGGTATCCTGCAGTTCGATAGCACATCTCCAAACTTTCATGTCTTTGTCAAAAGTCGAAGCTTTGTGTAGATCTCCTAAAGCGTCACCTAAGAAGAAACAATCATTTGTCATTGTCAATGTTGCATCATCTACACTTCTCCGTGTTATCTTACTAGGTTGTCTCCGTCTGATGTTCGATCCTTTCCATTTTTTCTTTTGTTTTTCATGTCTTTCAATCTTAATGTCAACAAACTTATTTCTGCCTCTAAGCAATGTGGTGTTGTTAATTATATCCTAGCTCTCTTTCATCAACATCATAATTAACAAATAGAACTTTAATCGGAAACCAGCCAATACTTTTGCATTTCTCATAGGTAGTTTCAAAAGTTTTGTAACCTGACGCTACATATTAATATGGTATTCATACCATTAGCGAGACACGGAAAAATCTATGTGGTCTTTGGGAAACACATCGACATTCCTACTAGCCATTTAAAACAAAGTAAATTAAGCAGATGATGATAAAACACTTTTCTGGCAAGCGTAAAAAATACGTTTCTGTATACATAAAGAAAATGTCAAATCTGAATTAATAGCACTAAAATCATGTACTAAAAGAGTGTGGCGACTTCAAAAACACCATAAATGCAGATATTTGTTATTTCTAGAAAAGTGAACGTAAAACAAACTGAAAGTCCAAATACTAATCGCTATTTCGATCAACTTATTTGAACCGTTGTACAAGACCGAACGAATGATATTTCCCTTTTACCATTAGTGAGCTCCTGGACAGAATTTGTAATAACATTTTCAGCAAAGTCAGACGTTCAAATAAGACAGGACAGAACAAGGAATCCGTTTGTCGTTGAAAAATGTAAAATATATGGGTTTTTTTTCAATTGAATTGGCGGTTCTTGAAAAATGGCCACCATTTCGATTTTCAAGATGGGTCTCTTTCTTATATTGTTGAAGATATCCATCACTACTACCATGCACAATGTTATGCTTTTATCACTAAACCAACAATTTTGGCAGTTAAAAAAGAGTAGAATATGTGACTTTTTATATATTGGCGGCCATCTTGAAAATGGCTGTCTTTTTGTTTTTTCCAAGGTGGGTCTCTATCTTATACTGTTAGGGGTGTCCTTCGCTAACACCATGCACAATTTGATGCTTTTATCTTCAAACAATCAATTTTGGATGAAAGAATAGAGTAACATATGTGATTTTTTATATATTGGCGGCCATATTGAAAAAATGGAGGCCATTTTGTTTTTTCAAGGTGGGTGCAAAATTTGATGCTTTTATCATCAAACCCACAATTTTTGCACATATCAGCTGGACTTATATCAGATATTACATCTAAAGCAAGTAACACCATCAGCTTCTTAAGAAGACATCTAAAAATGGCCTCTACACAAACCAAAGAAACTGCATACAAAGCCATGGTAATACCAACATTAGAGTACTTAAGCAGCATTTGGGACCCATTCGAAAAAGGCGACATAGAGAAAATAGAGATGATTCAACGGCGAGGAGCTCGATTTGCCGACCACCGCTACCACAATCGCTCCAGCGTCTCAGACATGATAGAAACACTAAAATAGAACAGCCTTGAACTAAGAAGGACACACTCTAGATTAACACTAAAATCATTAATGAAAACATTACAAATAAAGAACCTACAAAAACCAACAAGACAAAGTAGGCAAAACAGCACCCTTTTTGTATGCTGTCCCCTCTCTCACATCAGCAGTCCTTCTATACTTGAACCATCAGGGATTGGGACTCACTACCTTACGAAGTCCAGTCAGCCCGCTCAGTTGAGACCTTACGTACCCCATTTGCGATCACATATGCATTAATTCCTCTTCGTCTTTGATCTTCACTCTGTGTATACTTCACTATTTTAAATTTAACACTATCATGCGCACACATGCACATACTCAATATGTTGAATGTGACCAGTAATGGCAGAAGAAGAAGAAACCAACGTGTCTTCCGCCATTACAGTCATTAGGCGCAGATAGAAATCAGCGCGAACTGCATGCAGATTTTCAGCATTTGCGAGACAGCCTAAGCAACGTGACGATCCCGACAGAGTTGAAACTCAACGACAATAAACAGCTAAGCATTTGCAGATCGGAACAACTACTGTTGAACGTGATCGCCAAATGTGGACGATATTGTGAGACGGACCTTAAATCATTGTGTACACTAGAGGCGGACACGGTGTTGAAACAGAACACGAAGGACAATATGTTTGTTATTTAGCATGCTCAAGTCTAATATCCCTGAGAGGAGTTCGCGTCTTTCCTAGTAAGTGACAATTCGATTCGTCAACTACTAAATTATTTCGCAGTTTCCAAAAAACACCGGGACTCGATAAGAAGTCATTGGACACTGTATGTTCTGCTGCAACTCTTGCAGCAGCTGGTCGTTATCGCCGATGACAGGGAGGATTGTACGGTGATAGGAACGGAAATGACCATCAACAGTTTGCATGGGTGTTTCTGTTCAGGATTATTCCTGAATTTCAGGTTTTTGAAACTTGTTGTCCCTATATAATGCTATAGCAAAGATGCCAATGCAGAATAATGAACTACAGATTTCAGATCTTTGAAATTCTTTAACTTTCATCCATTAATTTGGACAACGACAGGAGAGATACCCGTTCAATTCGTTGGCGAACAGACATCTTCTAAACGGGACGATAACAACGGTAGAAGTCCGTCTGACATTAATTATAGTTATTTCCCTTTATTGTGTGCGACAATGGTACAGTTGTAGCTAGAAGTAATAACACCGTGTCTGGGACACTGGTATTAATTCCGCCCTCTTTGCCCTTTGGTGTCATTTTCAGGCAGTTCATTGAAAACCTTTTCTTGAAGTTTCTTTCTAACCATCCCAACCTGAACAGTTTGCTTTTACTTGATGGATTGAAGTCTCACATCTCCGTTGGCTGATATGAGTGGGCCTGAGTTCACTATCTTTATTTTCAATCTTTATTCAAGCCATATTTTACAACCAATGGATGTATCTTGTTATGATCCCTTCCAAAACATATGTTTTGCCCTATGTCACAACGCCATACGGTCTACATATGCTGCAATAACCAGATATGAAGTTTGTGAACTTGCTTGTAAGACCTACATAAGGGCTTTGTCACCAGAAAATGCCATCTCTGGTCTCCGACGTACTGGAATCTATCCACTGAACCCTTCATCAATTTCATGTGAATATTTGTTACTATCCATTGTATAAACAGTCGGATGCTGACAATGACAATCAGGCCAGAGTGGAAGGCTGTGAAGAGTTAAACCTTTTTGACAGAAGGGCAAAGGATTTAAAGAAAGTCAAAAGTGAAATCAAAGCAAACAAAGAGACACTGTAGGTTACATAGTTGCAGTATTTCAGAGAATGTCATTGAACAGATGGTTGTACATGAACACAAATATAGATAAATAAAAGAACAGTTATTAAAAGATGAAAGAACATGGACACAAAGACAAAACTAGACAGAAAATGTGTGGGAAAATGTAGTAAAATAAAATCATATACATTTAGAAAGTCAGTAACTTCTCATAAAATCTAATTTTAGACAATGAATCTTCACTTACTTTAACTGATGAGGATGATAGTGGTGAAGGGCTTTGCTGTTTTGTGATAGGAAGAGCCCAGAAGAAATGAGGAAGAGCATTCCACTTGTTATAGATAATGGGTTCAGTGTGGTGGCAAACAAAATGGGTTACCTTGTAAGCATTGGGTCACTTTACAGCTCTGTACTAAAGTAAGGACATTGGTGACGCTTCTTTAAGGCACGTGCCTACACTTGTTTATCAGGAAGCTCTCAAATACATACCAGAACACACATGAACGATTTCAGACTGCATTTATCCACGATAATTTAACCAGACGGCCATTAATCGGACTTTGAGATATGCAATGATTGATAACAAATTCTTGTCAAATCCTAAATTTCAAACCATTTTGTCCACCATTTACGTAAAGGAAGCTTCGTCCCACGACCAATTGTCTGTGTACTTATATTATACAAACGTTTATATCTAAGAATAGTGTGCTGTTTTCGTTCCTTCTGGTATCAGCCAAAGATCTACTTGATAGATTTGTACCTTACCGGCCTATAAATTTGTTTACAAAAGATTTGAATTAAGAAACGCTTTGTTTTCAAAACACATCAATACAGAATATATATCAAAATGAAAAGTTCTTAAATGAGACAAGAGGCTTTGCTGTGTCCATCTGCAAAACATTATGCTGTGTTTTGTGATGTTCTATTTTAGATACCATTGACACTTGGGTGTTCGGACATTTTTAAACGCTCTTGTCACATAACTTTAGCAAGGTTTGTCACATAACGTTAGCAAGGTTTGTCACATAACGTTAGCAAGGTTTGTCACATAACGTTAGCAAGGTTTATCACATAACTTTAGCAAGGTTTGTCACATAACGTTAGCAAGGTTTGTCACATAACATTAGCAAGGTTTGTCACATAATGTTAGCAAGGTTTGTCACATAACGTTAGCAAGGTTTGTCACATAACTTTAGCAAGGTTTGTCACATAACGTTAGCAAGGTTTGTCACAAAACGTTAGCAAGGTTTGTCACATAACGTTAGCAAGGTTTGTCACATAACGTTAGCAAGGTTTGTCACATAACGTTAGCAAGGTTTGTCACATAACGTTAGCAAGGTTTGTCACATAACATTAGCAAGGTTTGTCACATAACGTTAGCAAGGTTTGTCACATAACGTTAGCAAGGTTTGTCACATAACGTTAGCAAGGTTTGTCACATAACGTTAGCAAGGTTTGTCACATAACGTTAGCAAGGTTTGTCACATAACGTTAGCAAGGTTTGTCACATAACTTTAGCAAGGTTTGTCACATAACGTTAGCAAGGTTTGTCACAAAACGTTAGCAAGGTTTGTCACATAACTTTAGCAAGGTTTGTCACATAACGTTAGCAAGGTTTGTCACATAACGTTAGCAAGGTTTGTCATATAACTTTAGCAAGGTTTGTCACATAACTTTAGCAAGGTGGTTTTCATATAAACTTTTTTCCCCAGGAAGCGCTGACAGGTGCAGAGGCTCACTTCACGTTGTTTAACGAAATCACAGAGTTTCAGCAACGTAGAAGTAAAGAAATTCAAAAGTGTCTTTGGTAAAGGCACCAAGACTTTTTTTTTCATATGGGTTTTACATCACATCAACATTACTTCAGTGATGTAGCGATGCCCGACTCTTGATGATGGAGGAGGACCCCATACTAAACTGCCTATAAGGGCTGGTCAAGGCGGGTAGAACCATCGGCATTCCGTAAGTCAGTCGGGAGACTGCCTCTCATGAAAATCCATATCCCTCTCGGGATTTGAACCCACGCAGAGAGGGGCCATGTGATTTCAAGTTCTGTACTCTAACCACTAGGCAACGGAGGCCCCTAAGAATATTAATATCTAATATTTAACGTTTATAACTTCCAGACGACAATTCTATGAGTAAATCTCTTTAAAAGAAGATAATAAAACAAACACATTTACTCACCAAGGCCCGCCACAACGCCAAACAGCAGCAGTGTAACGGTGATCATCAACATGTTCGTCTTCCGACGTAGAGACGTTTCCCCTCCAAAATAGTTTCGATTAATTTAATGCTTCGCAAGTTTCTTCACGTGTGTGTCGAAACTTGGTAAGTGATTAGAACGAGCTATTACATCCCCTTTTAAGGCAAACAGCAGTTGCAACATGTGTTTTTCTGCTGCGCAATGCTTGAATGCTTTATACATACAGCCAACAGACATGATGTTAACCCTTTACCAAACACCAAATTTTAGACTGTCCCAAATTGAAAGAGTTTGCAAACGACCTTTCAAAATGTAATGGAATTGGAAAATAATCTTCTGATAGGGTAGAAAACATTATGGGAAAAAGGAGAAATAGCTTGTTTCCTTTCCCAAAATGATTTCAAGGGTCGTCTGCAACAAAGTGGTTTAATGTCGTTATTGTTTGGTAATAGGTTAACCTCTTTGCACTATTTCACACTTTGTCGCACTCGCCTTTAAAATCATTTTGACAAAAGAATGAATTCATTATTTATGTGTACAACTAGCCTTTTTGAAGCATCTTAACATAAACAATTTGAAGCATTTTCTGCAGGTACCTTGTAAAAGATTGCGTGTAACTAATAAATTGGTAACTATGATAACGAAACTGTGCGTCTATATGTTCTACAGCAGTTACTTCACTCTTCCTAACCTCGACGCATCTTTCGATATATTATCATTTAGTGAGTACATAATCTGATAAAAAGCATTAAGACAGTATTCTAAGAAGAAAACAAGGTAAATATTATATTGACTCGGGAATACCTTTATTTACATAAATTAGTGTGTTACATGTATAAGGCTTAAGCATGTCTTGTTCGTATTGAAAAACGTAAGGAGGGATGGAAACACATAGCTATAAAAAAAAAGTATTGATTGGTTTTAATGCGCAAATGCGAAGAGTGTCTTTCTTATCAACAGTAAAGCTTTTAACTTTTGAATCAGACGTGTTGCTATACAGTATATGTATACGTTCCGTTTTATAGTCCAGTCATTCTGTAAGTCAACCCACAACTAATTGCAACAGAAACAAATTTGTGATTTTATTATAGCTGAACACTTCCTTTATAACATATAAAAAGTCCTCAGAAATCCCACCAGGGGAAAATACTGAAAAATGCATTTAAACTTTTTGAAAAGTGCGAGATTTTGCATGGTTCGAAGGTACCACCATAGAAAGGTACACAGCGTGAACTGTCGTCATTAAATTGCGAGGTCAACTTGCTGTTGAAAGTCACATGAAATGGTAAGTTGAGCTTATTATCATTTATATATGCCTTTATCTTATAAAGAACATAATTGTATGTTTATGATTACATTTTAGATGAAAAAATATTTTTGAAATAGCCTGCAGAATGCTTTGTAATGGGTTTTCGTGGGTAATTCAAAAAGTGTTTGTTTTGTTTAATTTCGCCCAAAACATCGATTTTATGACCATTCACACTCAAATATATCTTTAAACATGAATAAAATGACAAAAATGCACCTTACAATGACAAATGTATGAAATAAATATAAAATATTTACCTCGGAATAGCTGTTCTTTTTTTTAAACTACGGTGGCCCATTAGTGCCATTGTAGTTAATGATTTGACGAAAACACAAGTTTCTCTTACTCACTCAATTAAATCGATCATGTTCATATGTTAAAATTATTCTATTCTTAAAGCATTTTTTGCAAATAATGAAATAAATCAATTTATGATTTGTTTAATTGATTTTTACATTTGCTTAGTTTCTTAATCTTTGGCAAAATAGATCGAATTGAAGGTTAAAGATGAAGAGTGAAGATGTAAATGAGATAAAAATCGTCGGCAAATATCATCTGGTGGCGATTGTAATTTACTCTGAAGGTGCATTTATTACTATAACCTATTGTATGATAAAGATATTATTATAGTCACATTTTTTCTTCTTATAACGTTTTTAATTATTATTCATCATTAATACATATGTTGTATGAACTATGAAAATTAAAGTGAATTACGCTAAAGTACAACCTTCAATCGAAAGTAAGATAAAGCAAGTGTGGTTGTGTTTAATTTAATATTTTCATTTGCAGTGATGTTAACTGAATAATACCAATATTAAAAATGCTGCAGACGAAATCAACGCACAAGTGATGATACATGCCTTTTTATCTATTTTCCATTTGCAGGTAAAAATGGATAGTACTATCAAGAGTGCAAGAAGGTCACATTAACATTGTGGATTCAATACCATTTTGAGCTTCTTCCGTTGTAGTGGACAATAAATGGAAGTACAAGACTATCAGAATTTCTCAAAATGTGGTGATTCACATGTTCAATGACACGGTTATTTCCAAAGCAACTTGAGGCCATTTCCTACTGAATAAATTTTTAAATGTAATACTTATGGGAATCGCTTTTAATACTGCATTACTTTGAGAGGAAGTCACAATACATGAAGTTGAAAGCATGACCTGGACTTCCAAACCAAAGACAAATACTGAAACCTTTAGCGAGGTTGAACCCAATGAAATGATAAAACGTTAGTTAACATTTATGAAATCCTTATGCAAGAAGAAAAACCAGTTGAAGAAGTATGTGGTGAAGTAGTTTTCAAAAGATGTAGGACAAACTTGAAAAGAAGCCCTTTGTTTGTCAAATCGCATTTCCAAGTTTCATATTTAAACAATGGCTGACCTACTACACACGTTTATCAAAGCCAAATGATTGTATTGCTGAGGACTGTAAATTCAAGCCATCAGAGGAATGTAGCCCCAGTCTAGAGCTCTGTTATCTTCCTATGTTATCTTCAAACTAAAGCCAAACATTACCTACAGAGTCCAGATTTCTTCACTTATATGAAGGAAACCATATAGTTTGTCAAAGCAATCTCGCATCGGCAATAGTTTCTACAGATCAAATTTTTGAACAGGTCCTTATTAGAAGTTCTAAGACAATAGGAAGAATAAAATGTTGTTATGGTTTGAAAGAATCACAGAGAAACCAATGGTTTTCGTCAATTCCTGTATGTACATACTACAATAATGCAATGCAGAAATATACAAGTGATCAGCATGTAGAAACCAGTCATTCGAGGGTTGAAAAAGATCATACGGACAACCTAAACATAGACATCCACGTTGCGGACTGTACACTTGATAATATTGTGTCAGGTCGACGAGTATTGTGTAATTGTCGACTATGCAACGTAAGAAGGCCAATTGAATATTAACAACATGGTTTATAAATACGATTCAGAATACAGTTTTATAGGTTAAAGCCATTCCGTAACCCCAAACCCTCAATTAACATTAAGAGAAATTAGAGAAGCATCTCAAACTGGTCAGCATTTGCGTTTAACAGCTCCGGTTGATATTTTGCATGACAATGAAGGAGATATATTTAAGAAAGAGCTGTATAGTTTCCCGCCATCACAATATGGGTCTTCTGGGTTATTGAAACTAGCTGACAAACCTTCTTCGATAAATAAAATATAAGCGCAGGTTGGCTGTAGTGTCAATAAATAGCTAGATGAGTCAGTTCGATATGTACACGACAATAGGGCTTTGTTCTTACAAAATGGAAAAGGGAGTCTGTAAATATATTGAGATGCAAAAATAAGGGAACCCTATTACTGTTAACTATTTTCTAGATAGGATAGAGAGAATCTGCCTCTTCATAATACGTAAACTCAAACTCATGACACCGTGTAATCGAACATATTCGATAAAGTGTTGTAACATGTATTCATTACATGTATTGCCTGTGCACTCACGTGAATTCTTGGATACGATAAAAATGAAACACAATCAAGTCTCATATCAATGCAATATGCCATCATGGCAGTATCTCAGAAGCTCAGAAATGGCAATGCATAGGCATGTTGCAAGCTGGTGAATCCTAGAACCATGTTGCCAGGTTTATTGGGAAGTCAAAAATTGTTATTGCACGACCTGCAGCTTTACACCACCAGACTGGTGATGTCCAAATTAGGAGGGGGCATGGGCACCTTAGGAAATCAACATTCCAGCAAGATCGCCTTTTATGGATTATTGCTTTGCGCAACTGTTTCGTAACCGCATCATAACCAAAGCAGGAGATCCATACCGTGACAGGACTTCGAGTTTCTAGCAGTACAGTAAATCTCGGGCAAGTCATGGTGTCATCATGTCATGGCTGAACAGATATAATCGTTTACGGTTGTGCTAGCAACATCAAGGTTGGCCTATACGTCAGTGGCGTCATGTGGTCTTTTCGGATGAGTCTAGATTCTGTCTGCGATTCTGATAGCATCGGCGTGGGGAGAGATACAAATGTACCACTATCTTGGAGCATGATTTCTTTTAGCGGGGGAGCATCATGGTCTGGGGTGATGTTGTCCCATTTGCACATAGAATTGGTCAAAACTTTGTCTTCCAGGATAATAATTTCTGACCCCACAGAGCTCGTGTTGCAGCTGACTTCGTCAGGAAACAGGGCATCTTGACAATCCAGTGATCTGCGAAATAATCAGACCTCTCTCCCATTGAGCATGTATTGGATGTTGTTGATAGGAGAGTCACGTCGCCCCATATCAACCAATTTGGTGCAGCACTTCAGGATAAATGCCCCCCTCCACCCCCACCCCCCTTGATGTCGTGCATATATTTCTGCATGTGGAGGTCATACCCCCGATCTTGATTTTGATATTGATTTTGATTGAATATCTGGTCTATGTTTTAAACGAAATTAAAGATACCTCAATATTTGATTTAGGCGTGCCCTTATTTTTTAACGCATAGTGTACTCCATGTGTAATTCCATGAGTGTACACTTAATTTTGAAAAGCTGGCACATAGTGAGAAAGGGGCAATAGAATAGTACTATTTTTGCTGCTCTTCCCAATATGTTTCTTCCTTTTATTTCAATTATTGTTTTTTAAGTTCACAAAACAAATGCAAAACGTCAAAAAATACCACATGAATATTGTGTTGCTTGTGTCACAAATTTCGTTTTTCTTATATAGGCATATATGGATTTCGGTACCTTATTTAAGTGATTGTCTTTATATATAAGTCATCTAATACAAAAAGGTGTGTTTTGTCTTTGAATTAAGTTTTAGAGAACAAGCTTTGCCAGATAATATCGAATTCTAGCATATAGGAATGCATTGACATGAAAAAAAAAATTCTTTAGTTTTAATGGGTGGGTGGGGTAAGTTGACCCCTTTCAATTTACAATATTTATAGGAATAAATCAATTCTAGAAGGCAAACTGATATGAATGATATAAAAACATGTAGACAGAGTATACCGCTTATGAAAACATCATTTTTGTGTGAATTGTTGGGGTTTTGTTCCATTTTGGTAGATAAAAACAAATATTCGATTTTTTCCATAAGGCCTGAAAGTAGCAATAATAAAACGAGTTTTTAACCAATTTCCCCTGAAGGGATTTTGGAGGACTTTTTTTCTGTCATCTCTAATACATTCATGATAACTTTAAAAGAGATTTCGTTTCTGTTGCAATTAGTTGACGGTTGAGTCCATTTTTTTCATAGGATGACTGGACTATTATAGAGATGTTACTCGTTTAATGGCTTTTAACATTAATGGATAAAACCCACTAGGCGATTGCAATTTTGATTTGCAAATTTACTTGATTTTTGTAATGCTCTCCTTCTTTAAAGTGAAAATATGTAAATGTCAATATCCCCAAATAACTAACATAATATATGAATCTAATTAATTTGTACACCTCCCAGTCAAGCCGAACACCAACGAAAAAGGATTAGTATTTATAAACCATTCAAAATACTGACTCATACGAACATTGCACATTGAACGAGCGTTGTCTCTGGCTTTACTACACTATTTTCTTAGTTATGACTTCAAGAAAGGATTCAAAAATAGTAATTTAATTGTTATACTTATGGTGTGTTCGTCAATACATGGCGGTGTTGTTTCGCCGTATATGTTTACTTTTAGTTTGTAGGATTGTTTTTACTGTCAACACCGCTTTGGTAATGCCTTCAATTATGTAACAAATGCCTACAAAAACCACCAAGTTACCGTACGTAAGCCAGGCGAGTAAGTCTTATGAGAAGTCAACTCTATCAAAGAATATATTAGACGTGGGGCTGCATTGGTGCTATCGTATGAGTTCCCGAAAACATGGTTTATCGTTCTTATCGTATCGTAACGTTACTTATCATATCCCTATCGGAACCGTAACGTATCATATCGCATCGAATCGTATCAGACAATATTAATCGATCGTATCGTAATGTTACTTATCACATCCAAATGGAACCGTAACGTTCCATATCGCATCGGATCGTATCAGACAAAATTAACCTATCGTATCGTATCGTATGGTGAATGTATAACGTAAAACGTGTATCGTAAATCAGATACCATAGACCATGAATAGCATACCGTATTTCGTTAAGGGCTGAGATATGTAAACAGACATTGTAGGATGGTTTTTGATACATGAAGCATGAAGGGGGCAAGTCTCCAGGGACAAATGTCCGTGGGCAAATGTCCGGAAATCGCTACATCCACATTTTCAGAAGTTTGTATTGTTGTACACATGACTACATTTTGCTGCACCATTACATAAAGAATCGGCTATGAGTTCTAAGCTTGAAGTGACTGGACGATATTCGAATTTCCCTGCTATGGATAACACCATGTCTGATAGAAAATTTATTTTTTGCAAATTCCGAAATTACACCTTGTCTCTTATCTGACAACAGTCTCTTTGACTAAATGCACACGTGTTAAACATGGTTTAACATCACTTATAACCCGAAGATGCGCATGAGCATGAAAGACGTGCATTTCTAAGTTAATCACTTTTAACTCTTTCCCAAACAATAACGACATTTGACCACTTTGTTGAAGACGACTTTAGAAAACATTATAGGAAAAGGATAAATTGCTCGTAACGAGCAACTTTTCCTTTTCCAACAATGTTTTCTGCCCTATCAGAAGATTATTTTTCAATTTCATTACATTTTGAAATGTCGTCTGCAGACTCTTCCAATTTGGGACAGTCGAAAATGTGCTGTTTGGGAAAGGGTTAAGGCCTATATTGAGGGTACTCATGCGGATAACCTGATCGAGATGGTTCTATTTGGTGCCAACATAAAATGATATTATAGTTTTTGCAGCCAAGCTATGGTTGATATTGCAAACTTAACTGTGTTTTATGAGTTGTTTGTATAAAGGTTGTTTATAGCATTCCAAATAAAACGCCCAACGTTCAAACTCATACTAGTTTCTGTTTTTATATCCTCCATACAGAGTTGCCCTACTTGCAGGTTGTGATCCTCTGTGGAACATGCATGCTTAATCGTTTCATACATTCGTGTTAAACATAAGAAACATAAAAGGTTTTTCTAATTTTAGAACCACCTGTAAGGACACTTGGTACGCCCTTGGATCCGTACTTCAGCGAAAGTTGGCCAAGTCGATCACACGAATATACCGTGATGCACTTTTGCCGGCATCATTAATTCAGGTTTGGAGAGTGTATTAATGTCGGGGAGCGCAATGAGGCAGTAAATTGAAAAGAATACTTAAATCTGAACGCCCATATTTTTGCTCAATTCGAGATGATATCAATTCGTCCCTAAGTGCTTGAGATACAATAAAAACATCTTGTTTATGTTAAGTTTGCTGAATGTTTTTTGCGAATAAGGGAAACTAATGCATTGTTCTAAAGGGCATGCAAATATATTCAAACATATGAATAGATAGTACAACCGATCGGTGGACGACATTGGTGGGCTAAGGGTGCGGAGTATTTATTCAGTTAACGTTGGTAACGAACATAATGATCTCATTTTCCTTTACATCCATTGCGATCACTCAACCTGGAATAATTGTTCAATCCTTCCAAGCAGCACAGGAAGCCAAACTTTCAATCCGACATCAAACTTCTTTCTATATAAAACAATAATCCAACCAGAAACCCCGAAGCCATATGTCACATTACTAATGCAGACATTTATTGTACGCGTGTTTTTTTTTTGATTTCGGAATGTTTCGGAAATTATTGATGTTCTCTATGTGTTTAGCCATATATTATAGTCTCGGTGTTCGTTCATACGTTTTATTTCGACACTACAATAAAATAAAAATCCTTCTAGAATAGGGTAAGGTTTTATTTTTCACTGAATTTTGATGCTACACCAAAACCATTATTATTCAAAATGTGTTAGTTTCGAACAAAATGATATTGATTATTTTTTATCGTGATAATGGGTGAAAACATTTTGTTTTCAACGACAGGTCATTTCGTCCATAACGAACCAATTGCGCAAAAGATGAATAAGCTTTCTTGGTTTGCTGTTACTTAAAATGGCTTTTGTCCCACGACGATGTTCTACCTTCGACGAACGAGAGATTTGGTAGTGTACTTTATATGACAGAAATCGACTTAGTGTTTGTCCTACATTTACATCCAATGAAAATGCGTAGTTTTCTGTAGGTTTATTTTCCATAAACTACTATTCAAGTGTTCTATCTGGACTCTATGAGACTACCACTCTGGTATAACGCATGCGCATGAATAGACAGTTTTAGGCTCCACCTCCAAAACAATAGTCACGTGTTCATGTACTGGAAAGATTGCTGTGAGGTCACGCAGAGACTTAACGACAATTTGTGCTCCTTATGACACGATGTTAAAACAATGTAATAAAAGGAGACCTGCTTGTCGCGAGCAATTTCCCTTTTTGTCACAATGTGTTCCAAATCTCTTTGAAAAAGAAATGAAAAATAAAGGAATCAAAAGCAGACAAGAAACAACAACAAAATCGAAAAGATAGCAAACACATATACCTTCATCTTTGGCCCCAAACTGAATCGTTTGATGTTAAATGCAGTCGATTGAGATGGACTAGCATACGATAAAGCGGTATAATATGTAAAATCAAAGTATTGTTTGTTATAAAAATGACCAACTGCAAATTGATTAAGTATTATTTCATTTAATCTAGATCGATTGGCACAAACAATATTGTGTTACATTGACCACGCTTGTTGAAGCCTATGTCAAATGATGATATCCAAGCATTGTCTGCTTTTAGAATGACAAACCAATAATCAATGAAATATAATTGCATTTCTCTAAAATGCTAGGCTAAAACAATGTGCCATCTCTCAATGTCCTTTTTTTCGAATTATTGAATCAATGCGGTAGAACCATTGTGATAAGCAGTTATATTAATATTTGGTATCAATTTCAAATTATCCTTCTGTCAAAGTTGCTTCGTATGTCGTAGAAACTTTTATTTTCTGTCACAGGAACATGAGGAATGGTATATAGAAAACGGTAGTGAAAGAAAGGAAGTGTTCTTTGGTCGCATTTTGCTCTTTGATTAAAGAGTACTAAGGCATAAAAAGACAAATTTCGTCCCACCAATAGGTTTCCTAAACTTAAATATGAAACCAATCTCATTTTCTAAATTTTTGCCATTTTTATAAGCTATAAGTTCGTAAAACATTGCAAGCACGTTTGAAACGTTCAGTCAATTGACATCCTTCATCTTCAATTCTTTTCACAGTTTTAACAATCATTTTCTTCGCACAGACATCGCATCGTTTTAAAATGTTTGAAAGCAACTTCATTTGTACTAAAACTGTTTGTAAGTTCAAGCAATCCCACGACATACCTAGCGCATCCTGTATTCAAGTTTATTCGATGCAACATCAAGTGATATAATGTTCTAATTATGTAAAGGAATTACGTTGTTATGTCCTGTTTTACTGTTACCTCATCGGAAATCGTAAAATGTCCAGATGTACGAAAAATATGCTTTCTTTCAGTCTCTGTTCACATAAATAATAACTAGAAAGTAAAAGTTGCAAAGAGAGCAGCTGTTTTCCTCGAGCATGTTGCCCGAAGATATTTTCAAATGTTTCCTCCATCACCTTGCTTTGAACGCGCCCTAGTCTCTCAGTGTGTTCAACGCTTTGATATTTTCACCGATCATTTATGATTGTGTTTTCGAGAGGTTAATTTGCTCCCAGTCTGTTACATTGGTGACGGCGGTGGGAATGCATCTCCCAATATAAGAGTTGCCTTTCCCAAATATGTACCCAAGGCCAATACTCGAGACGAGTCTTCTCGGAGATAGAAGTTATGTAACGTTCATGGAACGTTTGTGCAAGTTTGGGAACCATATGTATTGTAAAAGAAAACATAAAGAGCAGGTATGTAAATAGGCAACGTAACGTTACTGTAAAGTCAGTATATAGTACCACCTGTCCATTTCAAAGAAAGATGCAGTTAGCTTTTTTAGCAATGAATGCTACAAACTGACTACTCAAAATCGCCTTAGACGGGAAGGAAAAATCACACAGGCGCTACCTCTTTGGTAAGTTCAAAAAGGTAAGTACTTGTCGATCCCTTTCTGCACTTGATTCACGAGTGTGCAAATCCATTAGCAGGTAAGCTATTAGTGTCGCAAGAAATCGTTTTGACACGTTCAGAAATGTATAGATTTAGCACTCTGTGTGGGTATGGACACCAGTTTGGTTGGTGGTTTGAATAGCAACATCATAAAGAATGAACAGTAGTTTTAATTGTCTTTTTGCGATGCTTGGAATATGGGAAAGTCACAATATGACATAAAATAATGATTGTACCGGGGGCATCTTGATTCAACATGATTTAACGATCTTTTCTACAAATCTCCCATCGTGGTTTAGTTTAAGGTACATTTATGTGAAATAGTATTGTGAAATGTCTGATCTAAAATAAATTATTAAGTGGTGAGAACCTCAAAAATTGTGTGTTCCATGTTTGTATTGTATATAACCTTCTCTATAGAAAACTGTTAAACTATTTCTTTAAATAAAGCAATATGAAGATGGAATCGAATTCGTTAAGATTATTTCGCTCTGATTCTGTCCATTATTCAAGTTATCTTTTTATTAATAAAATGTGCGCCGTCAATAACAGATTTTTTTTATTCAAAAGAATATTGACTCTGTGACGAGGTAATTTACAGACCGATAAAATGTTTCATAAAAGTTTTGGTATTCGTCACAAAGCCAGGTGATCGCGCGCATTTGTCAGTATTGATTTTCAATTTTGTTTCACTTTTTTGTGTTTAATGTTCATGCTTTGTTTGTCTATTTATATATTTGTATATATAAATGTAGCAGCATAAATAGAATATATGTTTGGTGTCTTTAAATAGGAAAGTTTATAGGGCTCAGCTTCGGATCATTATCCGATTTGCGTTCGGCTTACCCGGAAATAGTCCTACGCCTTGCCCGATAACAATTTCGATTCACGACATCAACCACATTTCCCAATAGGAAATGTTATCGGGCTCGGCATCGGATTATCACCTGTTTCGCCTTCGGCTCTCCGGATAATGTTACAACGCGTTGTCCGATAACATTTCCGATTAACGAAACTAAGCATCTAACATATTACATGTATATAGTTTTCATCGTCATAGAATACTTTCTGAGGGGTTATATGTCCAAAGCTTGCAGTATCATTTCCTTATATATTGTACATGGGTAAATCAATATATTTTTGACGCACGCTTGGTCTTGACACATAAAAGTTAGATTTCGCCCTGCCATAAACCGACTTAAATACGTTAGAGGAATGCCAAAGTCCAAAACGATGTAGTTCTTTTGATATTTAAATTGTATTTTCGCACAATGCTTGTAAATAATCTTAGACATACTATTTGTTCTAAGAACTTTCTGTAAACCTTCTTTTAATAGTATCGAGACATTAATTACACCATTTGAAATTCGTAATTAAACCTCTTAAAATGAAGTGGTCCAGTGGTTTATCCTTGCTGCGCAAATGCATGTTTATTTCTTTATTTCAAATTAGTGAACATACGCCAATTTCCTGCTAATTCATTTGTGCCAAATACTGTGTTCCGTGAATTGTTTTACTCGTGCGTTGTTACTCAGTCCCCTCCACCCGAAATTATTTTCCTTAAAACAAGCTTATATTTAAGAAACTAACGCTCCGTGCTTTTAGTAAGACACAAATGGTTGGCCAACGACCCATTTGCAGAGTGTTGTGATTAGCCATGTTGTCCAATATGTTCTATATAATAGTGTTCGTTAGTGAATAGAAAGATTATCGGAATGCTCATAGATATGAATGTAGCTAAATTAGACATGGTTTAAGTTTGATTGGTATGTTTTCTATTCGCATTGTCGAGAAATTAATTACATCCTTTGACAGTATATTCCACCATTAACACCATTGAACAAAGATAAACCGCTTGAAGCATAAGATAGCACTCGCAAATGATATTATATCATGGAGTGTTTGTGGATGGAGCCTTTTAGGTTCTTTTAGGAAATGTCGATGTAACGCTTTTCGAGTAATATACATGTTGATTCAATGTATACACAATTCATATAAACATGACCAGATTTTGTTTCCAATTACTATTCTTCAATGCGTTTCATATCAAGGTACAGATATTGTGCAGTTTTAAAGAAATTAATGTTCGACCAAATTTTATCACCAGGTTACAATGAGGAAACGCACAACACAGGCAATTTACAAAGCTTGTTACTGGTTAAAATGTATTTATTGACTTTGAAGTTTTCGTTTCGAGAAAATCCATCATGTCAAATAATCGTTGTACCGTATGTCAGCTGTAGATTCCAGGAAAATGATAATTGACATATTGTCAAGCTGCCACCCACTGTTTGATAACCGTGCTTGGTAATTATAAGAACATATTCAACAGTTGGCATTTATTATAGTTACAGCGAAAAACAGTTTACTTAATATTCACTCCTTATGAAACACCTGCTTCGGGATTGATGGGGATTGGAGATGCTCCGACAAAAAGAGGAACTATCTTTTGTGATATACCAGACAGACTTACACAGTGATATCATTTTAGGCGTCCATTCTAAAGCCGTACGGGAAAGGTTATTTAATCTTAATTCAGGATAAGATATGAGTTGACAGATACATATGTGCTATGTCTTCTTTTTGTTGTGGTAGCTTAAGGTAGGAGTGACGGTATACAAAGATAGGTGCTCTTTTTCAAACGCGCCTGTGGTTAATCTTAATTTTGACAGACCACATAATCCAAGAAAAAGGAAAGGGTTCACGTTTTATTTTGAAAATGCTTCTTTGATCGCCTACATTTTCATCAAACCACCATTTGTTTTGTCATTTCATAACCGATTTGAAAAAAGACCGTTTTCAAATGAATTTTTACAAGCCTTGGGTTTTGACTCCAGGCTACCATTCTACCGACACACAAGACTAAGCACTCTGAACACATCGGCCATTTCTTAAAATAAACTCGGCGGTAATATTGAAAGTTCTCCGGCAACATGGCGGCGACGAAGGGCATGTCCGTTTGCAATCGTATCTACTCGGCAATCCCCGACACAAGCGAATAGATACGCTTGATAAATATGAAACATAGATGTGTTAATATGATAATATTTAGTGAAATAAGTGAACTTACCCTTATCAATTGTGCTATCTAACAATTTTGTGTGTATTTTTATAAATATTCAGACCCTGGCCGTAATGTTATAATCAAGTGCGTTATCCGGAGGGAAACGTCCGAATTTCTCGAGATCTTCTGGTGTGTTAATGAACTATCTACGAGGTATATCTACCGGCTTGTGTCGGGAATTGCCCAGTAATTACGAGTGAAGTCTTAGCTGCAGCTTAGCGGACTAGTGTAGTTGGTGCAGAATAAAGTCATCATTTGCAATTTCACAGATAGCTTAGTCAAGCAAAATGGATTCAGATAAACTTAATCGATAATATGTTATATGTTATAAGATGCTATTCGATTTATTTCTATACCAAGTGTATAGATTCAGGTATTTTCAAACCGAATTTTCTTTATTGTACACTTGAGTTTACCAATCGCGTTTCCTTGCTGGCTTGCCGCTGGCTGGCTTTCTGGCTAGTAGATGTTTGTAAGAATTCGCTGAAACGAGAATTGTACAGATCGTTTTCAGTTTATATCGATGAATCATACATAAACGTAGGCGTTAGGGTTGTGTAACAGGTTATAGGCTGATGTGCATTGGGCAACATGTATTCACGGAAGTTTTATTAATATTTGACCTTTTTGGGTTGAACCTCATTATGAAGGGAATGTCGAAAAAAAATTTTGCTCAGGAAAAAATATCCGTTTTAAACATAAATTCCCTTTTAAAGCGATAAAAAATAGAACAATATGCAATGGGAGGAATATTTTCAACTTGATATATTTCCATCTTTTCTTTCATCAAGAATAAGGAATGTTCATTAGAGATGACGGATTATATCGGCTATACAAAATATATAACAGGGTAAATAAAAGTTGTTTGATGATCATTTAACAAGAGTCTATGTTTCCAGCGGTTACTCTCCTAATCCGACCTGTTTTTCTTTGTTTGTTTATCTTATTCTTTTGCTTTGGTCGGTTACTGTTTATTTATAAGTTATCGATCCAAACAAAGCTGAAAGGAAATGCATTTAAAGGCGTAATCAGGAAAATAGAATAATCATCTAGTTTCGGTTTTAAAACAACTCCTTCGTGTTTCGGGCCAATCAGAACCCCTCTGTGATGTAACATGATGTAAAACGAGGAAGTAGCGAGTGTACTCTGTCGCTTTAATATATGATGAAGTGTGTTTTTGGTTTGCTTCCCTAGCAACAATGGACGAAACCTTCGTTTATCTTATATGACAGGGGCAGTCTCTTAAGAAAATGACATTTAGGATTGTTATTCTTTTAAAACATTGTGGCATGTAGTGCTTGGAATTATGGGTCATAAGACATTATTTTCCATCACATTTAGACCTATATTTATTGTTCCTGATTTTACAGTGATAAATGGACAATAAACTACGTTAATAGACAAACAGACCCCTTTGTAAAAATGGAATATGATTCACTTTCTAAAAAAGAAAGGATTAAAACCTAAAAAAGAAAATATATACATTACCACCACCCCGCTCCCCTGATGTAGATATCAAACATTCGTAACCACACTCGTACATGCCTCATTTAGTTTACGGATACATACTTCTTTTCATTTTGCTATAATCAATTAATTCTAAATATCCTTTTTCATACAAAAGGAATATTAATAAATCAGTTTGATGAAGACGATCATAGGTTCTACATACCCCGTCCTTTTAGTGTGGGTGTCATACATACGTGACCACACCCATTTGAGCAGCACAGCGCCGGGGGTTTGCAGCAAGTTTCACTGTCCACACACCCTTGTTTCTCCGAACAGGCGTCAATACATATTCTGCTTCAGGCAGTTCCGGGCACGAACCGGCTGAAATGATTTCATCAAATAGTTTCGTCAGTTGGAAGTAAATATATATCGTATCGATGTGTCACTTAACAATATACAACTCTAAAGTTCTAAGGACAAGACTCTTGACTCTTGAAGGGCTCATTTAAAAATAAACAAAGCTCATAATTATTCCAATTTTCGAAAGAGCCTGTTAGGTTGTAGACGCATCATTTGCCGTTCGTTGACGTTCCTCCAAAGGTTCCTAAAGGTTCGCCGAAGCCTGTGTCGTTCCGTTCAAATGTAATGTACAGTTCGTGAAGTTCCGTCAGAGTCCGTGTTGTTCCGTTCCAAGCTTCGTAAACTTCCGTCCAAGTCCGTGTTGTTCCGTTCCAAGCTTCGTGAACTTCCGTCCAAATCCGTGTTGTTCCGTTCCAAGCTTCGTGAACTTCCGTCCAAGTCCGTGTTGTTCCGTTCCAAGCTTCGTGAACTTCCGTCCAAATCCGTGTTGTTTCGTTCCCAATCGTATCTACTCGGCAATCCCCGTAACAAGTCGGTAGATATACCTCGTAGGCAGTACATGAATACACCTGAAATCCTGGGGTAATTCGCCTTATTTCCGGCGGATAACGCAAAATGCATTCGACACTAAATATGTATTTAAATACACACAAATTGGTTATATATCACAATTGAATGGGGTTTTGTACCCTTTTCATTAAAGATGATCATATCAACACATCTTTGTTTCATATTTTGTCAATCAGCTCATTTCGACAATCCCCGGCTTGTGACGGGGATTGCCGAGTTGATACGACTGGCCCTTCGTTGCTGACCTACTTTCAAAAATGGCTCCCCATTACCTCCGAGGTTATTTTAAGAAATGGCCGAGGTGTTCCGAATGTTTCGTTCCAAGTTTCTTGAACTTCCGTCCAAGTCCGTTTTGTTTCGTTCCAAGCTTCGTGAAATTCCGTTTAAGTCTGTGTTGATCCGTTCAAAGCTTCGTGAAGTTCCGTCCAAGTTCATGTTTTTCCGTTCCACGCTTCGTGAAATTCCGTTTAAGTCCATGTTGTTACGGTTCAAGCTTCGTGAAGTTGCGTCAGTATCCGTGTCCTTTCATACAACGTGTAGAAATTTCCGTTGAAATCCGTGTCATTTTTTTCCGAGTGTCGTAACGTCCTGTCAAAGTCCGTGGTGTTACGTCCCATTATAATTTGGTTCATGACTAGCCATTGCTTTTAAAGGTACCTGTTCACACAAGAGAAAATTTACAAGTAACACTGATATATCGTTGATGCCAATAGATTTTCAGATTATGTTGCACATCTATAACTACGATTTCGACAACAGACTGGTGACCTTATTTAGTAAATTACTTCTCGACTTGGAGAATAAACGTTTAAACTTGGACTTGAATTCGACATCTTCCAGAAGCTAATTATAATATACTGTAACAGTATTTTATTATGAAACTATATGATTTAATTGAATGATAATGTGTATCCCAATTATTAAGGTTTGGAGACAACTAATCGTTTTAACAAGAAACTTTGAAGTACGTTTTTAATTGAGGAGTGTTCCGTAAATTATGCGGAGACATCTTGTGGTATTTTCTCACGCTGTTTAAAAAATTCATTGCGTAACAGGAAGCAACAATGCTCCTTCTTTTTAGACATACTCATCATAATTATGCTAGATCGATACTGTTGACCTATATAACAGTTCCCCTTTGTTTGAAATAGTTACCATTGATAAACTCTATGCTCATATTAATAACATTGTCCTTACTCAAAATCACTTGCCAACACTTACCTGTGAAACCCCTTAAGATTCTCATGTCTTTAGAAGATGGATAGATATCTTTGATTTGACCACCACACATGTGTATATCAATTTTAACAATACAAAACAAATTAGCATACAATATATACTGGTCAATAATCAAAGTACAATTACATGCATATTAAATAATTACTTCCATTTCAATGTACATGAACTACATATATAATTATGTTATATAATGCATGAAAGTTATTCTTTCTCTAAATGCAATTATGAGATAAGTAGCTTATTTCTTATCACATGTTTTATAGTATCATGAATTTAAGCATGCTTGGTCTTTTATAATAAAACTCATTTATATATTTATTTTTTATAGAGATATACTGTGGACATTTCAAAACAAAATGATACTCGTCTTCAACGTCTCCATTATTGCATATTTGGCATATCCTTTCATTCCTTGGTATTCGTTGTACATGTATTTGTTGAAGATTATATCGACATGTTTGAATTCTCAAAG
Organism: Cerastoderma edule; assembly: GCA_947846245.1. NCBI lineage: Eukaryota > Metazoa > Mollusca > Bivalvia > Cardiida > Cardiidae > Cerastoderma > Cerastoderma edule. The sequence continues at coordinate 33,649,454 of OX401409.1, forward strand.
AATGCGAAGATGTTCTTATCTTAAAAATGTACGATCTCAATCCTACTGGTCAATAATCCAGGTGTGGTTCATATTCAAAAGTTTCCTTAACGTTACTTATAATTGTAATGAAGAAGCCCTTCTAATAGTGGAACATATGTTCTTGATAGACGCATCTACTAAACGTTGCTTAAAAAAATGTATAAAGATTTACAGTTAACTGAACACACATAGGAAAATCCGTGTTCAGTTAACACGCGTTTAACAATTGAAACCCATGAACTTATTATTCCTTTTACACAAACATCTTTAGCAAGTTCAAAGCAGTTCTTCTATACAATACTACCAATGGTATTAAATTTAAACCAATATTTCATAATGTTAGCATATCTATAACTATACAACGGATATCTTCCTAATTCTGCGTAACTACTTGCATTGCATGTACCTTTTTTATCTAGAATTTCATATGAATCATTTTAATATCTTTATATTTAGATTTAATCTCTTTAGATTTAGATTTACTAAAACGCCAGATTTCTGCTGAATAATTTAAAATGGAGTCAACAAAAGAATAAAAATGCTGACTCAAAAGCTTTGGTTTAAGCTTATACTTTAGACAATTTACAAGTAAAACGTTTAATGCTTTCAAAGCTTTCCCTACAGTTTGTTCCTGGTTGTGTCCACAATTATCAGTAAAACTGAAATCAGTTCCTAGATAGTTAAAATTGTTGACATACTGAGGACATTATTATCAAGTAAAACATTCTATAGGCAAAGTTTTCCTCTTTTACGAAACACCAATTCACAAGTCTTTATTTGATTTATTTGCTTTATATTAAGCACTTTGATTGTATTGCAAAATAACAAATTATAAGAAATGGCTTCCTAATGCAAACTTTATTAGAGGTGCCTCATTAATCTAAGTTTCACAGACATTTCACAATGGATTCTAAACCCTATGTAACGATTATGGCTCTAAATACATATCAATTGATTGTATATAACTTTTTCAATGCAAACTAATTTTCCTTCCAATGACTTTTCTCCATTACGTCTCATACATCGGTACAGCTGCTATACAATTTGAAACTTGTTAACCCATTATATCCAAGTTTCCAAAGATCTGCAGCAAGCGGCATTGAAATAGAAAAAATATCTGCGGCTCACTTAACCTCTAAATTCCAACCGATCATTGTAACGTAACAAATCGCAGGCGTCATTCGAAAAGCAAATCTTCGTTTCCGATTTGTTACCTTTTTTTTCAAATATACATTCTGTAAGTTGAGCACCTCGAACTTCTATCGGGTAATAAATCATTCTTAACCCTTATAATGCTGGGTAATTTTTCTAAAAAACATTTTTTATCGCCTGTTTTTCAAAAAACCTTAGAAATAGGCATAATTTTGTTGAGGTAATCAGCTCCGAGTAGCAAACATGTTGAATTACAGGCCAGTTGCCAATTTACTTAGTTTACTTCGCGGCTTGCTTGGGTCTAACCTTTTTGCAAAAGCAAGAAGTCGGCTCCTTCATTATAATGGTTAAATCTTAGTGTATATGTTAATATGTCCTTCAAATGATGCATTAGTCAACAATTATAGATAAACATAATTAAATTACAAAATATCTACCGTCTAGAATGGTGAAAATGGCCATCAAAAACAGGTTCGCAACGAACAACTTGTCTCCCATCTTTATAATAATATTATTACGTCTTCTCGCATTGAATGTACGAAGATGTTTGAAACATGCATTTCTGAATTTTATTCATGCATGTGTAACGAGGAAAAACCAGGGGACACCTTTTTTCCGATAATGTGCCTTTCAGATTCACTCAAGCGTGGAGTGCAAATATCAAAGCGCAAATATATTAAAGATAGCTAGATAATTTTATTGACGTTAACAGTGTCTAGTCATACAATTTGTTTACAACAGCTTCAAGTACATTAAGATATTTACATAAATACAGATAAAGGCTTGTATTTGGCCTTTATAGTTGAGCATTTCATAATCATAGGTGTTTGAGCATACCCCGTACTCTTCGCAGACAATACATGTGTTTGATACGTTATTTTATTTATATGATCCTCTCGCCAATAACCGCTTTTGTCTTCTATTTTCGTAACAGCGCATGATGAACCATTCTGTTATTCTGTCAATTTATTTCGTTTTCAAAGGAGAAAGCTAAGTTGTAATCCAACTTTGTTAATACAATGTTAAATGCCTAATAGGTTTATCATTGGAATTGGCTTGAAACAAAGGACCAACATTGTTATCGGTTTATGAATGAGTTAAAAAGCCTAGTCATGCGCTTATATTGCATCATTGGGGCATTACTGATCGTAACTGTTTAGATAAGAAAATGTTTATAGAGACAGGAAATTATATCCCAACCGAATTGTGTGTGTCATCAATTCAAGTCTGACAAAATTATGGAAGGCCATTGGTACCCGAAAACCCTTTTTTTGTAAGACTATACAATCCATTTTTGCCAGAAATAAAAAGAAATTTCATGTTATATTGAATAGATTTGTAATTTTCTAGCAAGCTGTAAACAATGAACCTTTGTTATGTCTCGCATACACATCATGTTCATTCCTTGGATGAGGATATGTACATGGTTTGGTATTTCTTCTGTCATACCTAAAAGTCTAGTCAACGTGTCATGTTTATTAAGTTGTATCGTTAATGTTGTGTTTTTTCTCAAATACGCAAAATGTCTCTGAAGCGTGCTGTGCTAATATTAAAAGGCAAATATGTTAAATACTTGTGTTTTGTCTTTACATATCTAGAATACGGTTACATTTCGGTGCATGATCGGTAAGTGGAGGTGGGGAGAAATCTCTGGAAGGCAGGGGAGGACTTCTTGAGAGCCTGGACAAAGATGTATCTGCCATTGATCGGCAAAGGGGGCATCTAGGCTCGTATTGGTATAGACTTTTGGAGCCTATGACAACGACCTAGTTCTCAAGGAATGGGACTGGCTCTCGAAGTTGTCTGAACTTTTTGTTGCTTTTAAGTCAAAATACAGCCCAGCAGAAGTGAAAAAGGAGTCGATATCAGTTGACTCTGACTCCAAAGTCAAGACAAAAGAAACAAAGGTGGATTGTCCCACGGTGACATGGTTAAAAGACTTCGATGGGAAATTCAGGTTTCTGGTAACATTGGTGGTGGAGGAACTTGTGTTGGTTATCAGGTTTTATTGGACAACTAGAAAGTGGGGAATAGAATGGCTATAGTGAACGGGCCCTCGTTAATGGCGCAATTCTCGCCATACATGCAGGTTCGAAACTAATGGGCTACATGGAGTAAAGATAAGCTATGCTGCTCAATAAGCTCCAAGCAGTGATACTTGCGCTCTTCAAGGATAAAAGCTACACCGGGTTTTATGAAGAATTCTTTTCTGTGACAGAATGCGACGAATGGGTTCGAGATTTCTTATTTCGGACTTTTGAACAAAATATCATATTATCGTCCAAGGGGATCGTCCACGCTGAATTATCAACACGACTTGGTGTATCACCTATCTCCCATAGGCCTATTCCTGTGTATAAAACAAATGTACACGTAGCCGTCGACATACCTGGGCCATCGTACTTTTCTGGCCATTTTATATCAAGGTTGCCGTTAGAACAAAAAGAATAGAACGTTGTATATTTATCCTTAGTTTGTGACTGTTCCGATGACAGACATATTACGGACATATTACGTAACTCACTGCTGAATAACGAGTGTTCATATAAGTTTATACCTGCTTCGGACCGGTATTTTTACATGTAGAACATTCCAAGGAAGCTTTAAAGCTAGAATTCAGCAATACAACCGGTATTCCAGAAAACTGTTGAACTTCAATTAAAGTTGCATTGCTTTGTCATTGGTTTCTTATGCAATAGCTATTTCAAACCACTTCACAAATACCATTGAGACAAACCAATCAATCAACATAAGTAGCTGTGTTTCACAGTCATATCCTGAGCGGTCGGTCTCTACCATAGTAATATACGGGACCCAGATACAAGGGTTATGTTCCGAAAGATCAGCGAGTTAGGTTTGCCATCAAAAACTTCTACTTTTGTTATATGCAAACGTCCAGCTAAATCCCGGACCTGGACCTAGCCCTGGCCGATTGCCTAACCCTGAAACACAAGTTATCATGGATGCCATCGCACATTCAGACTTGAACGCGTACCAAGAGCTCCTCCAAGTGAAGAATATACTACGCTGCTAAACGACAGCAATCAGGATGTATGAGAAAAGAGCTCAATGAGTTGACACCCAGATTAAGTTAAATTGAGTCAAAGCAGACAGAACTAGATGGTTGATATGGGTAATCTTGCAAAAACAGCTGATTTGCTAGAACAAGAACGACATATGTTATGGTCCGACTTAAATGAGCTTGGTCATATACGTGATAGGGAAAGAGCTGATCAGCAGATACATATAAACGTCTAGACATTTTGGAAGCGGAAACGAGTAAGACTTGTAAAGAGAATAATTGGTTTCGAGGATAACGAGGATAACGCTTTTGAAGAAAATGAACACACATTAGACAAGTTTGTTAAATATATACATAAAGTAACATTTGGTGAGACTGCATTTGATGAACATTAAATTCTACGTCTTAGTTGAATTGGAAAATTTGTTGATGATATATTTAGAATGTTTCTTTTGAAACTCTAATACTTCAACACCAAGCTTGTTTTTCTGTGGTAAATAGGGACATTTTGCAGTCGAATACACTTGACAAATGAGCTCATCTCTCACAAGCGTGCCAAATTGAAAGTTTATAAAAGGAAGGTTACAGCAGACTATTAAAAAAATGGCATTTTGTGCAAGCGTGAATAGAGAAGAAATGAATGGCAGTAGAGCGTTAAATCTAAGGGGCCTTGGCTGGAAATGATATCCTTGGCATCCAATCTAATGAAGCTGATTTAATAAAAAATAGAAACTTATTTTGATATTATCTATAACAGAGCATCACAGGATTTTGGATCAGCAAAACCAACCGATGATTTGTTACAAGCAGTTAAAACGGATTCAACTGTATTAACACCTCAAATAAAGGTATGGGATCAGGGTCTTAATTGTATTGAAAGTTCAATAACTAACACAAAGCAATTTTGGAGAGAGCTTAAACGCTTTTACAATAGTGAACCAAAAGTACCTGAATCAACCACTTGTAGCCAATGGTTTAATTACGTTCAGAACCTTTACTAATAAGAAGACATTGTAAACGAAAATCACCCCGACTTTATTCAGGTTAGACATATTGCGCACTGTTTCAATGATGTTAAGTATTCGATCTAACTGATGATGACATCTAAATGCCGTTAAAAGTGTTAAAACCTTCTAATGCGACTTGAGGAAACCGTATGGCTAATCGCTTTATATACTGCGTTGACCTAGTTTTACCTTATGTACGTAAGATATTTGATAGAAAACTTTAAATTCCGGTTAATTTCCTGATAGTTGGACGACATCTTTTATTGTTCATGTTCACAAAAGAAGGCAACGTGCATAACCCTGATATATAATGGTCATCTCACTTATAATTATACACGTTTGTAAAATTTTATACATTTAATAACAAGACGTCTTCCATTTTGTTCTGAACTACATGACAGGCAATCTGAATGATTGGCTGGTTGTAGTTTTTAAGACTTTGCTGAAACGAGAATAAGGAAAATCGTTTTCAGTGTCAACCAATTAATCATACATAAACTAAGGTGTTATGGTTGTCTTAAGGCTGAATACCCTGGGTAACACTCTCGAAATCTTTACTGATATTTGCTCATTTTACTACATATATAAAATACAAAGTCTAAAAATATCAAGTTTCTCGTCTAACAAATGTTCGTTTCTAATAGTAATTCCCTTCGAAACATCGAAATAATAAAAAACGTTACAGTGGGAGTGACTTTTCGACTTGATGAATTTAGCTTAAAGACTGTGAAGTGTGGTCTTGAAAAACCGCTACATTTATTGCATAATAGACAGGGAAATACATACAGATCATTATTTACACGGACTATAGTGTAAAAATCGAATTTAGATTTACATTCTAAATCAGCAAAATATTTCAAAGTTTCACATCATTTCCTACGCAAAACAAGCAATAGAAACATAAAAACATATTAAAGTCATTACTAAAGAAGGAATATATGAGGTCAAAAACGGAAATTCCAGTCCGGTACGGTGTAATCGACACAACACGAGTGAAATGTCGTTAAAAAAATCATACGGCCACCCTCAAACAAACGACAATTTAACTTACATTTGAGACATAGTTTAAAGCAAATACCAGACACTTGCCTGCGTTCATAACCAATGCGGCAAGCAACAGTGGCACAGATCACAGCGGAGCAGTCTGAAACATAGTGATCTTCGGTATTCACACAATTCAGATGTGTCCGTTCCTTAGTTGATATGCTAACATATTACCCCTTATCCCTTAGAATGCTTGGTAATTTTCTTGAAATAGATGTGTGTGTCGTTTGCTTTCCAACACCTTAAATATCTGTTAAATCTTTATGATGCCAGATACTCAGAGTAGAAAACTCCTTCACCACCTGATATCGATGTCATGTATTCGTAACCATATTCGTACTTGCCTCATTTAGTTCGCTTTTACATCGTATTTTAGTTTTAAAGTGACAATGCAATACAATATCTTTAATACATCTTTTGCAGCAGAAATTGTATATACATTGCAATAATATGGTTCATTAACACAAAAGATATAAATTGTGAACATAGGTATATATCTAAAGAAGAAAGTACATACACTATTATATTAACAAAGAAACCTTTGTTGCTGCAGCTTGTATGACTGCATGAATAATATCAATGATTTTGGCATATATTGTGCAGAAATCTAAATTTTCTATCTTATCCTAAAGTAAAGTGAGTACATTCATTTCATTCTTATCGCCTCATTAAATTCACAAATATATGACATTTCAATGACAAATATGATTTACACATTCTTTCCATCTGATGCAGGCATAATATAGCCGTGACGGCACTTGCCTTTACATCACATAGATTACAAAAATGTAATGTTTCAGTTTGATATAGATATAGTAGGGGTATCGATTTAGAAGGTAGAGTTAAATGTGTAAACGGGTCGGTAGAGCTTTTACACGGTTTGCGGAGGTCCCGGGTTTGAGTCCTGGTCTGGCTGCATGTTTTTCTCACCTTAGTTACATCGGCGCCCAACGTAAATGACCCACGAGAGCTACAGTGATAGATACTAAAAGTTCGTTCCACAAACGAAGGCTGTTCCCAGGAAATTCGAGGCGAATTTCAATTGTGTTGGGAGTATGTAGTAGTGGTCTCGATTTAGAAGGTAGAGTTAAATGTGTAAGCGGGCCGGATAGCTCAGTCGGTAAAGCGTTCGCACGGTTTGCGGGTTCGAGTTTCGTCAGTTGGAGGCAAATGGACCTTATTAATGTCTCCATTTAATTTGAAATACAGAATGTCTAGAGACAAGAACTATTGTGGTAAATAAAGAAAGCTCACAATGGTTTCAATTTTCCTGGCAGCCTTTCCTGAGTTCATTAACCCAATACCAAACAATTACGATATTTGACCAGTATGTTGCAGACGACTCTGTAAAACATGGTGGGAAAATGAGAAATTGCTCTTGACGAGCATTTTCTCCTTTTCCCACAATGTTTTCTGCCCATTCAGAAGATTATTTTCAATTTCATCACATGGTGGAATGTCTTCTTCAAACTCTTTCAAATTGGGACAGTCGAAAAGAACGTCTTCGAAAAACTTTACGTCAAATGGTGATTTCCGTCAGACACGTTGTTCGCCATAAACGTTTCTTTATTAAATGCACGGCCGTCTACAGTTCAATAAGAATTGTATCGGGCGATCAATTTTTTCCCACGGAAACCACTGTTTTACGACATAGGATAGGATAGACCAGTTTGTTGGTATAGGTGAGCTATTTGATGTTAAAACATTATATGTCGCTCCTTCTTGACTTGATGTATTGTTTTAGCTATGTACCAATTGCCCTTAAAAGGGAAATGATTATAACTTTCCATAAAGGAGGGCTTAAATCCAAAAATGATTCAAACAGCTATCGTGCCATAACCTTATCGTCCACCATTTTAAAATTGTTTGAGAAAGTTTTACTGCGACGTTTACAGTTATCTATAAACAAACCGCTACATTCTTTACAATGCGGGTTTTAGCCTTATATGAGTAGCTTGATGACGTCATTCGTACTCAAGGAGAGTATTACTCACTGTAAATAGGAGAACAGTAATCTGTTTGTCTGATTTTTAGATGCCCGTCAAGCTTTCGATAGGGTGTGGCACGATGGTTTGTTTTACAAATTACACGAATTGGGAGTATGCCCTAAACTACTCCAAACTGTTATCAACATGCACTCGGACATGTATAGTTGTGTTAAGTATAATGACTTTTATTCTGATTGGTTCCCTGTTAAGCAGGGCACAAGACAATGAGGGGTCTGGTCATCATTTTTATATCTCCTATATATTTATTCACTCATTGAGCAGTTAGCTGTAAGTCAGTTAGGATTCCAAATAGAAGGTTCTACATTTTGTGCACCGTCATTTGCAGACGACATGTCCATTCTTGCATTGTCTAGTGAAGCATTGCAAAATATGATTACAATATGTTATCAGTATTCTTGTCTCTGGCGCTATCAGTATAACGCTAGTAAATGTGCCATTGTTACTTACAATGAATCAAAGCACTCGTACATGCGTAAGACACGTACGTGGCATATTGGTCCTGACGTGCTACACGAGAAGGAAGAATATGTCCATCTTGGAATACTATGCCATAATTATAGCAATTATTCTGTCTCGGTTAAACATGTAGACCGTAAATTAAGAGGACAATCTTTCGGCCTTGTAAAGGAAGGATTGCATACAAATGGACTCAATCCAATGACAAGTCTTAAGATATATCAATCTATCGTTATTCCAAGATCTTTGTTCGGGTGTGCATTTCTACAGTCGCTCTCTGATCGCGATAGCATCGCTCTTGAACGTTCACATAGACTTTGCTTGAAACAGATTCAAGGACTGCATATAAGATCTAGAACAGTTATTGTTTTAGGGTTACTAGGTGTTCTCCCAATTAAAGCTGAGATTGAAAAACAAAAACTAACCTTTTTTGGTCAATTGTGTAGATTAGAGAGGGATTGTGCCGCCAAACGGTTGTTTTTATTGCGTTTATATGCAATGCAAATTGGTTTGATTAAAAACGGTTGATAGCAGACATCATATCTATTCTGCAAAAGTTTGACCTGTACTATATATTAGAGGATTATATCTCTTATGGTAAATTTCCAAATATGTATACTTGGAAAAAATGTATAACTTCAAAAGTATCAAATTATTATATTAATGAAAGGAATGTAAGAATTTCGACACCTGAATTTGTTTTATTTAATCCAATTCAAACCGAGTTCTCATACTGTTTTCTGTGGTTATATGCAAAAAAAACACGAATGTTAAGCGCTTGCTTTTCAATAGCCCATCTATTAGCATACCTATCATCCTTTGATCCCACTTGTTCTCGATGTGGCCGATGTGAAATTAATTGTAGTATTATTATGCATTTTTTAACTGATTGTGTCTCAGTGCAACCATGCAGAATTTCATTTAAAACGACAGTACTGTCGTTGTTTGGAAACAGAATATTTGACTTGTTGGAGTCGTTCAATGATCTGGACATGGTTAAAGCTATGTTCGGACTCAATCAAGTTTTGATCATTGAATTACAAGAGAATTCTGATAATTTCTACTATTATGTTTTATGCTTTCTTCATAATGTATGGAACTCTTACAAAAA